>VZSZ01008817.1:560600-793380 GCA_013398815.1 Ibidorhyncha struthersii
CAGTGCTCTGGAGCCAGCTTATCAAATGAAAGAATTCATTTTTTTTTAACAGTGCCTCGTGTTGACATTGAGAAAATGAGCTATCAAACACTATGATTAAACTTCAGCTGCCATAATTGTCGTCCGAACAACTGCATGGTGGAACTGAAAAGCATTTTTTTTTAACCAGCTCTATATGGTTCACCAGTAATACTCAGTTTAAAAGGTTGTTGCTGCTAGCAAGAGAAACAAGGCTTGAAATTAACTTTTTCCAATCCATAGACAAAATTAAACATAGGTATTTGAGTCACACAAACAACAGGTAAATCAGATGTGCTTTAAATTTGATTTTAGCCATTTTATCTGCCAAGGTGTAGCTCCAGGGTATTAAAATATCTGAGCATTTTCTTGTTTCACTGCATTTGACTGGATGGGTCCTGCCTTTTATTTTGAGAGAGAGAAACAGACAGAGAAGTGCAAGGAAAGGTGGCTTGAATATTCAGTTTGGTGCAAGCAGGGTAGAGGGAGGGGAATCTAGAGATTTGTGGAGTATTTTCCCTGCAACTAAAATTAAAGATTTGATATGAGCAGCGGACAATCTAAAACACAATTGCACACTGCATGCAATTATTGCTCAGTCTCCTTTCTGGCCTAGACTAGTACCTTCATTCAGTTGAGGCTTACAGGGATACTAAGTATTTTATACTACTAAGTATTTTATATTAATTCTTGGCAACCTTTTTACATACATCCTTCAAGAGACTGTGGCTCATAAAGGAGGCTGGAGAAGTCCTTCAAGGAGGGTTGTTAGAGGCATGATATCTCAGGAAGGTGACACCCCCAGTGACAGCAGCCCTCTGGCAAAATGTAATACTTTGGGAAATGAGCTGTTGCACAATTAAATCGCTGCTTAAGATAGTTTAAAAAATTCAAACACTACAGGAGAGATGACAATGCAGTGAACATGAAGGAAATAATGACGGGGAATAACTGAGGGCCAGGTTAGGAGAATAAAAACAGTTTAAATTGGAATATTTCCTTGCCACTTCCCTGAGCTTGCTTGGAATGAGCCTCTGCCCTCCTTCCTGAAGGAAGGCTGCGCAAGGCAGGGCGGGGGGGTGTGCTGCCACCGGGTCCCAGGGCTGTGAATCGGGATGCGGATGAGGCTGTGCACGTTTACCTTGGCTGAGGAGCTGCCCTTTGGCTGGAAGGAAGAGCTTTCCCCAGCTAGTCCTCAAACCCCTGTAAGCAGCGCTGCCCACCACTAGGTGTCTACCCCTGGCCCCACGGTCCAGGCACTGCGCCGCCCCATCAAAACATCTCCCCTTCAGAAGTAAGCGTTTCTTTTGTCAGTCCTTCCATCAGATTAACGTTGCATTTTTTTTTGAACCTAAATGCTTTTTTTTTTCCTGCTTCCACCCTACTCTACCTACTCAAGCAGGTGTTTTTGCAAAGTCAATTACATAACCTGATCATCGTTCTGTTTCCTGAACATATGGGAGTAACATTTTGAAATAACAATAACATTTTAATCATTTTTAGAGTCTCTCACACTCTGAGCTTTACTTTACCCCTTTCCAAGAGTAAAGCTGATAATGTCTAGGTCTTTTTCAGGATACTCAGGGGTTGAGGCTGTTGCTTGCAAACAGATTTCATGATTTGAGCCGAGCAGCTGAAGAAGCAGTGAGGTGCAAGATGACTTAGGCATGGGTAAGAGTTAGGAGCTGAGCTGGAGAGATAGGGACAGCTTCCAGAAAAACAAGTTTAGCAACAGATTGGATGCTGTTGATGAAAAATAACACAGGTCTGCAAATCTAGGGAATAGTATCTACTCAATAAATAATAAAAAAAAAATTTGCACATGTAAAACTAAGACAAAAGCGAAGACAGTCAGATCTGTTACTTCCATCACACCCTCAACAGCTTATTTAGCAATCTAGTTCTAGAATTGTTCCCACCTGCTGGACTGCACACACTAAGTTATTATTGTAGGGTTGCTTATGCATGCTGAGCTGCATTCCCATGTTTGCTATTTGTAGGGTCACTCAGACATGCTGGCTGGATCATGACTATTTTCACGCATCCTGAGCTGCTGGAAATTATTCATTTATCAGAAGCAACAGCAAAGATATTTGTGTGAGAAACAAAGATATGAAAAAGTTACTCTAAGCCAAATTTTAGGCAAAGCTGCAGAGGCGCTGGGCAACATATTATTCATTCATCAAAGCTTTGCAATATGAGGTTGGCAAAGTTATAATCAATTAAGAAAACAGAGTCTGACATTGCAATACTCTTAGCTTAAGGAAACCAAATAAAATATCACAGCTTGTTCAAAAAGCTTATTTTGAAATCTCAGTATAAATAAGAGGTATAAATGCACATTCTTTCAGCTAGTTTTTGGGTGAACTGTCTGATATATTTGCTGCTGTGCAGCATGCTAAATTAGCTTTTAAAATGAGTCTTTCATAAAAGGCCTTGGAATTCTTTCTTATTCCTCATCTCCTACATTTGAAATGTTTTGATTTAAAGAGTCCAGTCTATTGTTCCTTTAATAAACTTAACATTTACAAAGAAATGAGCCTAACGTGGTCACCTTTAGAAAAGGGCACAATTTTGATCTTATTCTCAGGAAATCTTATTGCGCACCATTGCAAATGAATTCCCAGCAGCATTGGTGATGTGGGAAAACACCAAAGCGATACACCTGCAGGTTCTTTTGGCTTTAGGTTGTTCTTTGAATAGAAAGAAAATGTGAAGTTTGAACTAGCTGGTGGGGAGAAAGGGAATCCCTGGCCTCTCTGCATTTAGAAACTGTTCCTGAGGACATCAGCCTGCCAGGCGTTTCTCTGGGTGACAGAAGTGCTGGGCTTTAACTTGCACGTGTTGTGCTAAAGCAGCAATAAAACTGTGACAAACTGACAAAAGCAGGTCAATTCACAGCTCAGGCTGACACCACTATTTCAGCTCATATTGGTCAATTACCAGTCAAATTTCAGGTACAGGAGAGAGACTGGAAGAAAAAGGCAGCACTGAGACACATCAATAGGCCAATAAGGCAATCATGGCTCACTTAGAGACCCAGGCAGGACCACCTCTTCTGCTCTGTTTTTTTGGCAGCCCTCACCACTGCAGGTATGCATGCGATAGCTTGTGGGAGAAGCCCCTGGAGACACCCACAAACCTACCATTTTACTGACCCCACAACCCAGAGGTAAGCATGAGCCTGCAGAGGAGACCCCAGGCAGATCATGTGTGACTGGGAATCTCAGGACCAGGTTTGTGAGACAACTGGGCTGCGGAGGGCCCTGTGCTCACGGTCTCCCCGGGCACTGGTTAGGCTAAGGGCTATTAACATACTCTCATGTACGTCAGTGCCTGAGGATCTCTCGCATGTGGAGTTTCTTTTCTTTTCCATCCTTTCCCACAAATCCAAAGGAAGGCAACCACTCATACAAGACAGTATCTTTGCTTTAATTTGGCATGTTCATCCACTGATGCTTCTTTTTTTCACTGTGTTCAAACTTTGGTTAAATTAATACTTTACAGTAAAAAACAGAGCTAATCATATCATTGCTGCATGAGAATAGCTGTGACTGACAACCCTTCTAAAAACACAAGCCCATGACTCAGTGCGCACAACATGATTTGTGATGAGCAAAACGAAAACTGCCTGGAAAATAACTTCAAAGTAGAAAAGGAAAAATAATACGCAGGATAAGAGTATAACAGGCGGAAAACTTGCTAACCCCCCAAATATCATCTACTTTTCTGCTACAGGTCATTCAGAGGAAAGAAGGATGCTGCATTCTCACATTCAGATTCAACTACATGCCTATCGGTACTTTTACCTTTTTATGCAAATTTGTTTGACCCACTTTTGCCATGCTGCCTACAGAGAAATTATAAAATATTTTTTCTCCTTTTGCATTATCAGTCAACTGCTTGCCACAGCCTTATGAGCGCCTCCTTCACAAAACTGTAGGAGTGAGGGCTGGGCTTTGGCATTCAAGACCAGCTTTGGATCTCTGAGTCCAGCCTGAGTATTGCAGGCTTAACATCACATAATCGCTTTCATAAATTTACTTTCTGATTGGAAAACATCTCACACACTATGGCTGCTGCTATAAAGTAAAAGCAAGTAAATCCAAGGAGTCTTTTGCCTTTTTAAGGGAAATATATAACAAAAGTTAAACTACTCCCCTCAATTAAACAATGACTAAAACACATAGTAGCTTCCTTCAGACGAGCCCAAGGCAAAGTTCAGAAGGGTAGCTTGCTTCATCCAAGGGATGAGAAATACTCCTTCCCTGACTCATGCCATCTACCCAGTCATCAAACCTTTTTCTTTCACAATGAACAGGAGTCTGGGAACAATTGTGGAAAATAACCCCCTATATTGTTTAACCTGATTTGTATACCAGGTATCTGCACTGGGAGAAACAATGGTAAGAGAAAGGGTTAACCTGTTTCCCACCAGGCTTTCAGTGGTGCTTATACTGATGTTTCTACCACAATACCAAATAAAATTCATTTCATAGTTACAAAGAAAAGAGATAAACAGCACTTACATTGCATTCTATCCCTTCCAGGACAGCTGAAGCAGGTTGAGTCACGGTCCTAGCAAGAGAGTCCGAGGTATCTTGGAAGTACCTGAAATAAAATAGATGGAAAGTTCTCAGGAAAGCAGTTCAGGCTGCTTGCTGCCATCAGTGACTTCTGGAGCTCCAGAGGCTGGGTGGCTGGGCAGGGAGTGAGTAACCAACAGCTGTGTCCTTCAAGGGAAAGTATAGTGATGGAGACATCAAGAGCCGGACATACAGTTGGTTCAGTGATATTTATTCTCTGAGTTCTGGGGATGAATTGTGATTCCAAATAGTCGTTTCAATCCTACTCAGCAGGTATAAAAGTAAGGCGAGTCAGTTTTTATCTCATAGCTGAACAGATAGCTGAAACAGAGAAAAGTACTAAAGACATAGGTCCAAGCGCCCTGATGGTGTATGTAATTGCAGCTGTACCGTTTAACAGAGCTCCGTGTATTTACATGAGCTGTTGTTTCTAGCTGTGCTTGTCCAAGCGTTTTTCCATGGTCAGGAGCCTATTAGGCATTCATAATAGTTGCAGTTGGTAGCATTGCTGACTCTTAATGCTGCCTGACACTTTCCAGTGATTCCAGTTGCTCTTAATTTTGCCAGATATTACTAATTCAGGCTGGAATTGGTATCCTGGATAAGCCATTTCGTTGAAATTGTCACCAAAACCAGGTGCCCCTTCCAAGAATGAAATTAGGGAAAAATACACTGCTTTGCCTTTGTTCAATACATGTATACGCTTTTTCTTTTTTTTTCAGTATATGTTTCTGTTTGGTTTCTTCAACCTAATTGCAGTGTTACACTCTTTCCACTACAAAAATTTTGCAATTTAGCAGAAGGAGAAAAGGAGGGGATGTCCCACTGTTAAGACTGTGGGCCTTGTGCCCACTGAAGAGGATCGTGTATCGATCTGCTCCTTATCAATTCTCCTCACACTGGAAGGAGTCTGTGTCTTATCTTTCCAGTCGGGCTGGGTTCCCTCTCATTTGATCATTGGAGGGAAACTTAAACATGGCCAAGGGGTGGGACAAGAACATCTGGTTCAGGTTTGTTGAGGACTGTGCAGTAAGGCACATCTCAACAGGAACAGGGTGTCAGGTTATGGCCCTTAGTAAATTATTCATCACCCAGGATGCACTAAGCTGTGTTAATCAACAGAAATGACAACATATCTGTAAAAAGATCCTTGTGATTGTTTATGTTATTATGTAGGAGCATTCCCCCAGCTTTGCAAAAATGTTCTACGGTTCCTATATGTTTGACTTCATTTTTAAGAGGAGAGGGTAAAAATAGACAGTCTACTAAAACAGATTTTATTATAAATTATTATTCTATAAAGTAATTGGAGAGATTATTAGAGATGGTTATTACTTTGTGATTCTATCTAGAGAAATTACACTCAAGGCCTGCCAGCCTGTTTGACGGGACTGCATTTATTCCATTTTTGGGGAACCACTCAGTATAATGGCTTTTTCAAGTTCACTGGGAGCTAGGCAGACACATGCCCTGCTAGCCACAAAAACAATCTGACCACCCTTTTATTTTGGACCAGACTGTCAATGATATATATTGCCATAGCTCCACTGATGCAAAGTTTCAGGCAGATTTGAAAAAGTGCCAGTTCCCGTCCCTTCATTCCAGTGGGGCTGTACTTGCATCTAGTGAAGATGTGGTAATTTGCTTTTAAATATGCATGAAGCATTACTTCCTGGAGATAGTTCCCTTTGACTTTGGACCTTTCAAAAAAAGTATCCAAAACCCTCAAAAGGTAAAAGAAAATAAAAAGGTTGAAGAAAAATGACTTGATTCAGTGATATTAGAGATAGACCTAGTGTTAAAAGAAAACTTCAAAAAGGCTTGAGTGGAATTTAAGATAAATACATTAATTAAGATATAGCTAACACAGTAATCTAAAATTTCCTGGAGACTTAATGAGTTTGGAGCCACTAAAGCTGCACTAAGCACAGGAGACATAATCAGAATCAGAACTGACACATAGCTCAAAATCATTTCAATTATCTTTCACTTACATTAGCCAGAAAAGCAGTAAACAGTCAATGGGATATAAGAGGCATGGTCAGGCAACATCAATGGGCATCAGACAAAGGCTAGGTCATACAGTATACTGAGAAGAGAGCTTGACCTTTGGAATTGAAATATAGGCATTTTAAGCTCCAGTGGAATGTATCAGAATGGCCTTTTTCAACTTAAATGCATAAAAGGTCAAGGGGAGGTCATATTTGGCTTTGAGTTCATCAGCACAGAGCATATCCCAGCCCTTTCTTTATTCATTCTCATTTAAAAAAAGGGTTTTCAAACCTCTCTGGCATGGCATAAATATTCATTCTCCAGGGCCAGATTTTCAGTTGGTGTAAACCAGGATAACTGCACTGAAATAAGGAACCTCTGCCAACTTATACCATCTCAGAATCTGGCCATCCTGTTCACATTCTTCTAAGATACAGAAATGGCAATTTTGAAACTTTTCCTGGAGCAAATGTTTCCAACAATAATGATGCATGCTGAAATTTGAGACTTTGACATTTAAATTGACTGGGGTTTTCTTTGAAAGGCATGGCAGGAGGTATCCTCCAGAAGAGCCAAGGAGAGAGTAAATACTGCAACAATCTAGTTTACTGCTTCTCTATGTGTTCACCCTTCAATATTTTTCTTTTTCGATATTCCCACAATTCTTTTTAGATGAGAAAGAACTCTTCTGTTCCCTTATAAATTGCTTTGAAATTGGAGAAAGACAAAAAATAAAAGGACCACTCACAAATGACACTGCAACATTAACACGGCGAGGAGAGACCCAGTAGCCTGCAATAGGACTATGCATCCATAACCGGGCACTATTTTGCCTCTCATACTTGACCAATTAATTACCTAGAAACTAGATGAATATAGGGTGACCATCCAAAGTCAAATGAGTGGCCATCTTAATGAAACAAGTATCCACAGTTACTTAATTTGAGAATCGATTAGTCTCCTTTATGACGGAAAGGATGAAATCAAGTCTGACACCGTTCAGTGACTATTTCCAAAGGATCACGAATTGTGTGCCTTACTGCCTGAACCCAGGTATTTCACATCCTACTTTCTTAGTGCACGAAGGTAATTTCTAAGATATTGGTAAAGAAAAAGTGCCTCTCTTTTTGAGGATAGAGAATCTAGTTGAAGAAATAAAATAATATCAAACTTCTGCTGCCTTAGATAACTACTTTTATCCTAAAATGGATAATAAATAGGAGTTTTTCTTTTTACTTTCTTTCTGAAGAGTTTCAGATTACACTATTCAACAATTTTCAGAGACTCTTGGGAAAAACACAGCTCACCCCAGGTGACATTGGTTTTCATGTGGCATTTCTTAGTCTTTATCCAATTTTACTTCTGTCCCTCAGCATGCAGGGCAATCAACACAAAACAGTCAATATTTCTCCATATTGAGAGTCAATTGCAAGGAAGAGAATCTCATTTTATTTTTTATTTTATTTGTCTGTAATATGCTTATCCTTAAATGAACATTTTAGACACAGATTCCAAATTATGCATTCATTGGAAAGATTAACTCTGATTAACAAATTCATGCTAAACAACTGTGTTTAATTGGATTTTTGTAAGTAGCTAAATGTGAATGCTTCTCAGTTCTTCTATGTGGAAAACAAAACAAAAAGTAATTTTAAAATGTTTAATGAAGAGCAAACTCTGTGCTGCTGACCTATCTTCACTGGCGATGTACCCCTCTTGCCTGCTTTCTCCTGCATGCAAAGTTCCCCTAATCTAGTCCTAATAATGGTTAAAGTTATCTGTCTAATCAAACTAATTAGCACTGGTGAACGGAGACATAATCATAATAGAAAGCGAATGCCAGTTTTACAAAATGAAAACGCCATATGTGCAGTAATTAGTGAACCACAGGCACTTTTTATAAATCATATTTATTAGTTCGTAAACAAATCAAATCCTAAATGAAATGAAAGTTACCATTAACAAACACCAATGAATAAACAGATACAATGACTAGCCCTGCTGGGTGCATTGTGCAAGGAGGCGTGTGAGGGTACCCCCCTCTTCTGAAAGTTCCCTTAGAGGTGTTCAAGGCTTTTTACAGAGTTCTTCTATGTCGTCTTTAAGTCACAGCATGGATGTATTAGCTGATCTAGGGAAGCTGCAGTTTGATTATATGGGCTGCTCTTGTCTGGAGACCAGATGGTCATAAATTAGGATATTCAGGTTACATCCATGATGAAAAATGTAGTACTAATAAGTACTCTAATAGTGTTCTACAGCAGACCAGGTTTCACCAGAAATTTAACGTGGATTTTGTCACCTTGCATAAATGGTGATATAGTATGAAACATAACGGCAATCCTCCCCATCCCACCCCTAGAATTGCCAAAATGCGTGAAACTCTGCTTGGCTTTAAAACCCAAATCTTCTTCCTTTTACTGATGGTGGTCAGGTCATTCCTTAAAGATGATTATAAGAAAAGACAAAAAAGGATTTGTAATGAGAACATTTTTGCAGGTTATAAATTCTCCCAAAGACTCGGCTTAAAGGAGTTTCAATTACACCTTGATCACTTTTCTCACTAAGCTCAGTATCTGGCTGATAAAACCTAGCCAGAAGAGGCACACTTTCAGCTGGCTTCAGACTGAACATACAAAGGGCTATTTTACACCTCAGCCACACAACTTCAATATATAGCATTGGAGATACACACAGCCCAAATATATAATATTGGAGACTCAGACTGAAAAATCTGACTCAATACCCACAGGAAGACTTAGTTAAAATTAAGGTGGTTTGCAATAAATAGCACATATCATTACATATCTGATCACAATTCTCACGGCTTTCCTCTCCCACAGGAAATATTGGCAGCAGAAAAATGATGAATAGAGATATTTTTGGAGGTACAGAAACTACTTCACTCCTCTAGCTGTTAAAACATTCTATAGGCTGAGACCTCTTCTTTACATTAAGTGCTCTTGGATTTAATATATCCTGACTATTTCCAAGGTTTGGGCACAGACCAGCCTTTTTTTCTACACTTTTGCTTAAAAAACTGCAGAACTTGGTCTTTTGGGTTCTTGAACCCTTTTGCTCTTGACGAAATGAAGTCTTCGACTTCCGCAGCTTCTGCAGACCAGACCGGATCATGAATTTTCCTAAGTCTGCAGATATTCAGATTTGAGTCGTAGCTTAGTCGCATCCTTCTTTCCAAGCTGATGGTATAATCTGGTGAAGCAGTGTTTAGGAACAGGCTGTGCACGTTCGTACTCTGAGGTCATGGCACAATATGTGCTCAAATCCCCATCTTTGAAGGTGAGAACACAGCATGAACTTGGGAAGCAGAATACAAACCAACTTTTCTGTAAGTGGTAAGTCATTCTATTCCCTTTGGTGCTCATTTTGAAAACATTAATTAGAGTGGGTATTTAATGTGACTCTCCTGTAGTATGTACATGAATAGCTCAAACTAATCTCACCCCGCCCCAGCAATTCCAATGTACCGCTGTAACAATGTCTGAAACATTAACAGTGAATTAATTATAATTGTGCAGTGGCGCCTGGCCACTTTGCTTTCTGTCTAGTTTATCTTTATTTTAGACTAAAGAAAACAACAATGAAAGAACAAACATGCAATAAAATCTGTGCAAGAGATAGAAAGCAGAGTATCCCCATTCTGGTTCCCCCCTCGGCTATACCCCCCATCTGAGTAGGAAGCATGCTTTTTACATTTAAAGTGCGACACAGAGAAAACAGACCCAAAGCTGCAAGCATGCTGTGCATTTAAATTTGATCCCTTTTTTGTTTGTTTATTTTCCTGTACTTCTTTGGATTGGACAGGAAGCTTAAGCACTGCAATACTGACACACAGGCCATTTTCTTTGTATATTCGGCCTGGCCAAGACTAAGAGGTAATACCAATATTGTGAAAAAGCCTGAGCAGGAAGGGTTTTTTTTCCCAAAATAGCTGAAATGAATCCACACAATCATCTGAATACTTGTGGATGTTCCAAAATGAAGCATTACCAACCATGCATGGTCCAAAATAGCCACTCAAGATTCCATTAGAAAAAAGAAATTGCCTTTAAAATTATTATATTTAAAAACAACACTAACACAACAATTTTCTTCCTTTCTTTTCTGTCTTCTGAGCTCCTTGGGCATTTTTATTTATTTACATATTCAAGCCAAGGCTTTTATGACATCTCTTGCTTCTAAGACCTGAAGCCATAGGACCCTTCCCAACCCTCCATCATAGGCCCTGAGATAAAATCACAAAAGGTTGACCACTGCAAAGTGCATCAATGCCTCCCAGCTAGGGTTGACTCCTGCTGTTGGCAGAGATGCCATGTGAGACAGCCTGAAGGGCCTCACACCTCTTGGCGATCTGGGGTGGGATTTTTTCACTCACTGATATCAGCAGGAGATAAGGTTAGTCTTAGCTGCGTTGGAAGAACACACTTTAAAAAAACCTTGTTCTCCCTTGAATAGGTGTGTTGAGTCTGTTTGTCACAGAGCAGAGAGGTAACAGGAGAGAGAGAGAGAGAGAGAGAGAGAGAGAAGACCTATGATGCGCCAGAGAAAAGGAGGTGTGTGAAACCTTTGTGGAGAAAGCAGAAACAAAGGATAAGTTACTCATACAAATACCCATGGGTTCCAGCTGGTCAAGCCCCTCTACAGCACTTAAATGCTATCAGCTTTCTATTTTACTGTTTCTGGAGAGTAGTTTTAGCCTTATCTCCATGCAGAAGGTATAAAGAAACCTGAACTCCCTCTGGAAATGCAATTTCAGAAAAAAATGACGGGACACCCACCTGGTACTGCGACGTTTCAGGAGGACCAGCCCTGTTTCTGCTGAAGAGGAAGGGGAATTTGTTAGTGACTAGTGTAAGCTGGAACAGGGGAGATACCTGACTCTGCAATAGCCTGATGAGTGACTACGAGAGGCAGTGAACGAACCCCTGTCGATTTAAACAGCCATTAACTGTTTAACTAACTAAATGGGGTTTATGGCTGCTTCGCATTAAAGCTGGTAGATATCAGTGATCTGACCCCAGCATTGTAAACAGCAAGACAGAGCTTTAATTTGCTTATTCTTTGAAGACTGCCCTTTTAGCGTTCTAATAAAGCAGGATTCTAATCTACACAGGATGCACTACAGTATGTTTTAAGTAATTATACTGCATGGTTAAACAGTCATTACTGCAGGAGGACAAAGACCAAAAAGATTAGTTCATACTAAATATTTCTCTTCAGCGATGTTGTTTTCCCCTCCTAATTTGGTTTCCTTACAACAAACTTTGCTTTCACAATTATTCCCTTGATTACTGTAAGAGCGCCAACATAATTTAGTATTTGGGGCCGGTACACAGAGACCAGCAAAAACCTGACTCAAGCAAGATTTGCTGTAGATTGGAGATTCGGCTTACTGCACAGAAAGCAGTTTTCTATATGAAAACTATTAAAGTATATGAAGAGTAATTAAAAGCATCAATTAAGAATGCGAAATACAAATAATTTTATATTAGCCAGAAAACTTATTCTGACATACTAAAATGGGTACTTAAAAGAAACTGAGATGTAGGCTGCCACTTATTCAGAGCTCTAAAATACTGCCAAGTGGTGTCTAAATGTATCGTTTCATGCAGTATTTATAGGGAAATAATTTATTCTTACAATTTAAATTAGCTTAATACACTGTCACTGCATTCATTTGTATGAAGATGCCCAGAAGTGCCACTGCACTGCAACAAACTTGTCTTTTTATGCGGGTGGAAAAGACACAACCTGACATCCTGTACACTCTAGCTTTCCTGTGCCAGGACAAAGGCAACAGCTCTATCAGTTGCCCCCATGCTTTGTCACGTTTTCCTGAAATCATTCACTTTTATAGTGAAATAGTAACCATTTAACTAATATTTCATCTTACAAATTAATTTGTGAGAATTATGAATATATTTAATGGCTCTATGGCAGGAATTTCCTGGTTTACGTATGGTTGTGTAGCTTTTTCCTACGGAAAGTCACTGCAGACAGTTGAACTCCTTGGTTCTGCAGAGTTACATGCAAAGGACAGCAGAGACACTTAGCACTGGTCTTTGGTAGAATGCAGTAAAGCAGACAGTTACCCGCCATCTCACACACAATTGCTCAAAAAGGTTATGCATGAGATTTTTACAGAAAACACAATTTAGAGCAAACTTCAGTCAAACTAACCTTGCTATTGTTTAGGAATTTGCTGCTATTAGTCTCTAAAATCTGATGCTGCATGTCAAGATGTTATCTACTTACCACATTGCTGACACTGACACACAATCGTGAGGAGGAGGATGCACAAAAGAAAATTCTTGATCACTTCATATCAAAACGGGAATAACCTCTCTTAGCATGTGTATACACACATGCATGCAGCACTGAGAGACAAAGAGAGAGCTGCTGTTGGAAAAAGCAGGACACCAGTTGCCTTCTGGCACTCACCCTTTGCTAAGGTTCTGCTTGACAAAATGAGTACTCTTTTGCTTGCCTTACTTTTAATTTAACTTCACAAAAACAAAGAGCTCTTTATGGAAATGAAGCAGAGCTGAAAGACAAAATGTCAGTGGCTCGACATAAGCATCCAAAGGGGATGGTTACAACACAAAAAATGGGTGCACTGAAGGGTTGGTCCTCCATCCTGCAATGTATGGCATCACATCCGTGGAATAGTTTAAGGATTAATTATCAATCCATACGTAAAAGGAACAGTGAAACTTTCCCTAAAGTTGTTAACGGTTGATGTTTCTCAGGGTAAGATTTTTGGGGCCTCATGATTTAAGAAATTACTCAAGGAGATTTAAATTACTCAACCCAATATAAAAAGTATTCCCTCATATTGATGTGGGAGAATAAACATTGGGGACTGTGTAACTCACCTATAGATGTTTAATACTACAGAAGGAAGGAGAAAGAAGAAGTATCATCTTTGCTTTTTAAGATAAATGGACGGTTTTTCAAGAGCAAGAAGATGACACATAGCCCTGTGGTCTGATCTAGTAACTGCATGATGACATCTTGTCCCAAGAAGAGCTTGGGGACAGACTGAGTTTCAAAAGACACATTATTCTTCAGACCCCTTCAGGAAGACATCAAAACACATATCCCTCCACCATGTGTTATGCTCTGCCCTGCATCCACAGTCAACTCAGAAGCTCAGGCCAACGCAGGGGCTCTTGCCTGGGAGTGCAACTTCTCAGATGTCAGATAAAACACAATAAGCAGGAGCAAGCAGCTGGTATGCACCTATTGGTGCTGCATCCAAGTAGGGACACGAAAAGAGGAATTAGGGATGAGAACGGCCTGAGGAAAGGACTGTCTTCTACAGCAACTCCAGGAGAACTGAGGAGTGCAGCTGACTCAGAATATTCTATTTTGGGCACCAAGAAATTCTGGGTCTTCACGAAACAAGAGAAATATTCCATTACATCCAGCCAGACCAACAATTTCAGGTGAGTTACAGCAAACACATCCTGAAATGCCAGTTGGCTAGTTTCAATTTAAATATACTATAACATGCTTCTTTATAGCTCATTTTCCCTCTGCACCTACCTGTGCGGGTGGGCCCCTACCTACTCCTCATTTTTGACTACACTATCATGCTCACCTTGAAAAGCCTTATTCTCACTTGCTGAGTTTAACCCTTTACAGCTCCTGCTGTACCTGTGTCACAAGATGTTGTAGGAAGAAAATGGAGCTATAAAAAAGGCATGGTTTATTCCTTTGTCAAGCTCATCGAGGGAACAATCCAAATTGTGAACCCAAGTTCTAACCTACCCTTACTCAAAGCATGGTAGCAGCAGGCAATGTCCTGATCTACTTCCTTTGCAAATCACCGTCACTTATATTAAAATATGTCTTAAAAACACATATGCTAGATCACCTGAAGAACAGTAGTCTCAGCTCACTTGTATTTTTAAGCAAGATAACACGGTAAATCTTCCATCTGGAAGAGTAATGTGTTAACTCACTGTGCCACCTAATCCCTAAGACTCTCATTTTGATTGTACAAAAATAATTTAGGGACCTAGCCGTTTAAAACTGTCTTTTCTGGTGCCTAAGTGCTTCATTTTAATAGATATTAGCTGTTAAAGATACTCATTTTAACAATGACATTTACAGCTTTAACCAGTCTATCATAGAGCACAAGTGCATCACTTAGCGTGATAGCACTGTTTAAAAAATAATCTACCTGCTTTAATGCACATTGGAGTGTATTAGTTTATGTTGAATTAGGTCATTTTAACCCTTCAGCTTTTTTCAGGAGCATGAATACATTTCAGACCCTTTTAGTTCAACATTGAACTAAAAGATTCTTCCACACAATCATATAATTCACCTACATCTCCCCTTCCATTTAAATTCCTTTCCATTAATTCCTTTCAGTTAATTAAGCCTCACATCACCACAAAGAGTTTAAGAGCTGCCACTCCCCAGTTTGGGACTGCAGGCCTAATCTATTTGAGACGTATGGAATAACTCCCACTGTTTTGAAGCAGGCCAAAGAACTAGGCTTTTTCATATCACGGAAAAGACTCCCATCAATTTACAAAGGAACTGGGTTGAGACACAGGTGACTGAACCAAAGCCACACACTACTGCACAGCATCGTAAACCTTCTGAGGGACCCCAGATGAGCAGATTCCTGTGTATCTGTAACAACAGCCCTACCCTTCTTTTGAAACAAAATCATGAGACAGTGGATGATGAAGAAAATGTCAACGGGCTGTATAAACATGCATTGGAAATCTAAGAAGCTGATTCCTCCTTTGTTGCTAAAGGCAGAAGAACTGCAATGCTAGATCATACAGCAAATCCAATTAACACAGTATCTCCTCTCTCATAATGGCCAGCTTTTAGGAATGAGTATAAGAATTATGTTACACCCTCTCAGCTTCTCAAAACCAAAAATTTAAACACCTTCCTGAGCCAGACCTTGTATCCAGACCAAGTACCTTTAAACAACCCTGCAGCCTTTTCTGGTCTATCTCCATTACTGCTCAAAATGGAAGGTTAGGAAACAAAATGAGGGTACAGCTCCCTGACTGAGGCGGACCCTACACAGAAGCGAGTACTGGCCATCAGCTGACTGGAGGTCATCTGTTGGCTCTATAATGTCCATAGAGACTGCCACTATCTCTCCCAGAGCAACTGGTGGAAGGTATTGTGCTTCCGTGTAAGGCTGCGCCTCTCAAATTCCCACCAAATTCTTGCAGGCAGGAGAGCTGCTGCCCTCCCCAGTGGCAGAAGTCCAGCCCAGTGGGAGACCCTGAGGAAGCCTGTGGGAGCTGGAGCTTGCACAAAAGCGCAGACACACACACAGAAGTATGTAGGTTCCTGTTGAGCTGCCGACTGGAGGGATCACACATGACTTCAAAGCAGCGTAACTCACTGCTATTTGCAGACACTGTTGGGCTGCCATTTGCCAATAATGTGTCCATACGGGCCTGTCTGAAATAAGGAAGAGGCAGTATGCAGGGCCACATGTGCTCTGCTGACTTCTACTTGTATCCCTTTTAGACGGGCGATGAGAACTACAGAGAGCTCCTGAAAACACGGGCATGCCACCAATTTACGCAGTGGAATAAATGTTTTCTCTTCTGTTTTCTACTCTTTGCTTAATAATTCGTAAAATTCTCCTTCCTTTCCCAGCTGCTGCTGAGCAGTAAGTAGCTATTTTTAGAGAGCTAACCACTGTGACTCCGCAATATTTCTTCTGAGTTGTAAAAACTCATTTACCCTTGCTTAATCTTACCCAGTTTGATGTGTAGGTATTGTCAGGGCTCTTATTTTCCAGTGGGCATTACTCTGACCATATGCCATTGAATTTCTCTGCCATTTTAGTTATTCAGTAATGGGAATGCCACAGTCATTAGGTAATGAGAAATCCTTCCACAGCTTCTTGCAGGCTAATTCATATTTGCCTCTCATGAATAATAGTTACCAACTATGCTATATGATCGTGTTCTATAGATTTGAATGGCCACAGATTTCACAGTGTTGCTTAGGACTTGAGAGAAAGACAGGTCTCTAGATGGTGGGTATTCTTTGTAGATGTAAATTTTGATAGATGGCCACATTTTTTAGTATCACATGTCATGTTTGAACTACTTTATGAAGAATGCAGCATAAACAGTAATTTAAATACAAGCATCTGAAAACTATTAGATTAATAGTTAAAACCAGTCTTGGTCTGTCTAGCACATTGAGTTTCTTCAGAGGTTATCACACTTTTGCAGTAGAGCAACAGAAAGTAAGCAGGACCACAGAGCACATCAGATATGTTACTGCTTAGTAACTAGAGGTTAATAAAGCCGTTTTCCTGATACAGAATTAAAAAGAGATTAAAAAGTCATCTTATCCTGAAAATGATGTAACACTGCATGCAAAATTCAAGGTTTGACATGAGTATAACAATACAAGAAGATAATTTGTCAGGCCAAGTTCAGGAAAGAGTTTCTCGTTATAGGAGTACATGCTTCATTTTATCACTTGCTAAAGCACCTCTGCTTTTCTGAATAGCATTACAGTTAAGTATCTCCTGTAGTGTCCTGAATGAAAATTCTAATGCCAATTAAGTTCAATTCGTCTAAGGCTACTTACCTGAAACAAGATAGCGATACATTTGCATACAATAAATGAGAGCTTGAGCATCTGCAGAGTAAAATGCTGGCCTGCTGATAGGTTGCAATTAAGACAAAAAAGAACTTGGGGATACTTTTTCCTTTAGCAGACCATGCAAAACTAAACAGGAAATGGGCTCAGATTTCCACCAGAAAGCTAAATAAAGCACCAGCTAATACATCCATTAGTATTATGGGGTTTTAGCAAACTTAGAGCTCTCTGCGCTCGGCAGCCATGAGTGGAGCTGGATAAAAGAGGTAGTGTTCTCCTATGGAACGCTGAAGGGTTGCTCATAGGAGCCACTGTTCCCTTTGTGAACTGGAATAAATCACCCAAATGGGTCATGTAGGACAACAGGAAAAATGAAAACAATAATTTTAAAAGCTAAAAATGAAACTTTGTGGGGCTTTTTTGGTGACTACCTGATGCTTCTCATTACCTGTGTACTAAAACTCAAGATCCTTTCTCAGCTTTATTACAAGAAAAATCACTTAGATCCAACCAGAGGTACCACACTTAGTTATTAGGTCAGCTTTTCTAGAACTGATACGGGATAGATTTCTGAACATACAAGAGAAACTTTTATTGTCAGTTTGGAGGAACTCTTCCCGAAATTCATGTCACAGCACCATTCATTTAGGGAGAAAAATACTGTTTTCCAAATGATGAAGCATATGAACAACTCAGGAAAAACTACTTTCACAACTTTAATCTATAGATATACTTTGCAATAAGCATATGTAAGGAACTATGGACAAAAGAACATGCAAACAAATGGAAAATTAAAACACACTATGCAATGAACTGTCATAGAGTTCTCTGTGTGCGTGTGCTTGTGAATACGTTACGTATGAAGTTCTGAGGAACAGATATAACATGTTAGCTAAATAAAACCAGGTTATAATTAAAAGAACTCTGTACTATCAAAAATAGCATGTGCTACAAAAATGCCCGGGGGATCACTCAACTATTGACAAACTGCAAGTTTATGAGTTAACAATTTTGTGTTGGCTTGTTTTAGATACAGGGTGGGATGGTTGGGTTGTTGTCCTAAGGAGCTGGTATCAGGCAATATAGAATGGTTAGAGTTGGAAGGGACCTTAAAGATCATCTGGTTCTAACTAACATCTGCCATGGGCAGGGACACCTTCCGCTAGACCAGGTTGCTCAAAGCCCCATCCAACCTGGCCTTGAACACTTCCAGAGATGGGGCATCCATAGCTTCCCTGGGCAACCTGTTCCAGTGCCTCACCACACTCACAGTAAGGAATTTCTTCCTGATATCTAATCGAAATCTACCCTCTTTCAGTTTAAAACCGTTGCTCCTTGTCCTATCGCTACACTCCCTGATAAAGTGTCTCTCCCCATCTTTCCTGCACTGGAAAATACAGGAAAGCCCCTTTTAAGTGCTGGAAAGCTGCTATAAGGTCTCCCCAGAGCCTTCTCTCCTCCAGGCTGAACAACCCCAGCTCTCTCAGCCTGTCTTCATAGGAGAGGTGCTCCAGCCCTCTGATGATCTTCATGGCCCTCCTCTGGACTTGCTCCAACAGGTCCATGACCTTCTTATGTTGGGAGCCCCAGAGCTGGACACAGTACTCCAGGTGGGGTCTCACCAGAGTGGCATAGAGGGGCAGAATCCCCTCCCTCCACCTGCTGGCCACACTTGTTTTGATGCAGCCCAGGATATGGTTGGCTTTCTGAGCTGTGAGCACACATTGCCGGCTCATGTTGAGCTTCTTATCAACCAATACTCCCAAGTCCTTCTCCTCAGGGCTGCTCTTAATCAATTCTCCTTCCAGCCTGTATTTGGACTTGGGATTGTCCCGACCCATGTGCAGGACCTTGCACTTGGCCTTGTTGAACTTCATGCAGTTCCCACAGACCCACTTCTCAAGCCTGTCAAGGTCCCTCTGGATATATTTTTAATTTCCCTGTACCTCATCAGGGCAAGACGTGAAAAACAAAGTAAACCCTAAGACTAACATCTCAGAGGGTTTCTGAAGCATTTATGTTCAGGCTACACAGCTTCCACCCATGTATGAGAGAGAATGTCCAGGTTACAGAGTTGACAAACATAACCCTCTTGACAGCCTGTAACATGTCACAAAAGGAAAGATTTAAGGTTAAACATGAAACTGTTCAACTTCTACTTTTGGCTTTATGTAAGAGAAAGAAAAACAAAGGCGCCGACAGCTGACCACAAGGTCCCATCTCTACGAAGGGAGCAGCATGGTTTCAGGGACAGGCCACATCACCCATCTAGCCAGCAGACTTGGGATCTCAACCTTACTAATAGTGATTTGGGGGTCAATCACTATGCTATGTTTCTTCTCATCCCTTGTCTACTTAAGCAACAAGACACGTTAGCACAATGAGCCCTCAAACTGCTGATTTTGTTGGTGAATAGTATGAACAAAAGTAATTTATGTGATTCACCCCCCAAAATCAACTAAGAACTTAGTCAGTGACATCACTTCCTTTCAGGGACTTCTTGCACAGGAAGCAACAGCTATTTGAGATACTTAGCTATATGAATGGATCTCAGTCTTGCTAGGACCACTTTCTACGGAAAAGACTCCAAGGTCTTTCCTTTTTACAGTTCTCTGGAAGTGAGACCAGGACTGCCTTCCACCATAGTCCTTCAGCTGGTGACCTTTTTAGTGCTGGGCTCTTGTAACAGACTTTCTGTGAGCAGAAGCCAGCATTAGCCAGGTATGTGTGAATTTGCGGCTCAGATTTTCAAATTTCTCGACATTAGCATCCACAGTGCTGTTGATTTGTGTCCCTCCAGTTATGACACTGAGGTTGCTAATGCGGTCATTCCTGTAGAACTCATATCCGATTAGCTGAAAGAACAGATGTGCTGCTTCTAAAATTTGCATTACCCATTTCCACCTGTGAGAATAATACCATCAGCTCGCCAATTACTCATGGATATTTGAGTTTGAACTCCAGACCCAAATCTTTTAACAAGCAGTACGTTTAACAAATCAGTAGCGCACTCTGCAAAAATGCAACTAAACTGGAGTTGGAGAAAACATCTGTCTCTGATGTGCACCATTGTGATGCTTTATGTCAGTTTGCATCAGTCAAGCTTGCAGTTTAACTCTGTTTCAGGGTGGGTTTGGTTTTTTTGTTTTTTTTTTTTTTTTTACATGCATCAAAAGGTTTGTCATTTTTCTGTGATTTAGGTAAAGGTAGGTTAGGTAATAAAACTCTGTGGGCTGGCAAGCACTGAAGCAAACCTCAGCTTTTAGCTTTATGTTCCCAGATGCCTACATTTCCAGTGGGTAGTGTGTCATATGTCTAAAGAAAATGAATGCTGATGAAATAGAAAGTGGTGAAAAGCTGCTATAATGGTAGAAAGTTGCTCAGCTAATAGAACAGGTTCTGATAGAGGCAATTGACAGAGCTTTCCCAGAGCTCTAAAAAATAATTATTTAAATATTTATATTTATATGAGCAAAGAGTGGAGAACTGGGGGTGGAAAGGGGGACCCATCTGCAAGTCTGCTGTATAAGGGATCTTCTGGAGGCCACCTAATGCATGCTGTGGGTTCCAGGGGAAAACTCTTCCTCTATTCCCTAGCTCAAAAAACAGCTGGCTACCGAGATACTCTTCTGTGTTACATTGGGACAGAGTAATGAATTTTGCACTGTCTGTTCAATGGAAATCCTTCTTTCCCCCCAGCTGGAGAGCAAAAGTATCATGTCTGCTTCAGCCCAGAACTGTCATCACATAGGAACTGACCCCAGACTCTTCAGAAAATTCATAGATTCCATCAGCTTTTTTTATTAAAATGTCACATTCTTCCACTCTTAAACGTTTCACTAAATGCAAGAGCCACAGGGGGCAAAACGTTGGCCTTGGCAACTCCAAGACAGGATTAAAACCCTAGAGCCTGTTCAAATCAACAGAACTGTTTCCATTTCACTAAGGGGATGGCAATGGGGAGGGGAAATTGCAGTTATTTTGCCAATGCTTTTCCTAAGGATTTTTTTTTAATTGAAAACTTGAAAATCTGACTCATTTTCATAACTGACATACACACGAGCATATGGTTAAGAGAGACAGTCAACTTTCCAATCAACCCTCTAGGTCTCCAGAGGTCTGCCACCTTCAGCCAGTAGTTTTTGGAGGATGATGTTTCATTAGTGGATCAAATCCAGACTTGAACTTGAATCCAGCTGGCACACATGAGGCCCTCAAGCTGACAAGCTGTTCCTTGGAGCGTTCGCAATTCTTTCCTCTCCTGCCCTAGCTTTAAAGCCAAACATTGGCAGTATGATGGACTATTTCATCATGGTATTTCACAATGATGTTATAATACCTGCATTTCTGAACGGGAGCACACGGAGCTCCAGGAAATTCTGCATCAAAGCTCAGCCTGAGCAGTTATTGATAAGCATCTTTCCAAATCAGTCAAGCCCTCCTGTCCTCTGAGAGCAGGGAGCTCAGGTAAACTGCCCTATCCACCCCTGCCTTGCTATGGGGCCTGTCTGAGTCCTTCTCCCTTCCCCTGTGAACACCAGCTCTGACTCTTTTGGAGTCTGGTGCCAAAGGTCACATGCAGATATTGCCCCAGGCAGTAACAGCTGTAAAGTTCCTCTCTTCTCACAACCTTCTCAAGTGCCCATTTATGACTAAGCAAATCTTATGTTCAGGAGAGAGGTAGGTCTTACTTCATTGCTTGTGTAGCTCCCTACCACTACCTTCAATGAGGAATACAACAGACTAAAGAAGAAAAAAAAAATCTGTTTTCCACATGTTTAGTTTACAAACCACAAAAATCCTTGCTTTTAAGTACAACGTGTTACATAAAGAAGCAGGCAGTGGTGGCCTGTCCTCAGGCTGCAGTACTCTGCATCAATTACAAAGAAGGGTTTATTCTAACAGAAAGTGACCTCTTGAATGCTTGTATCTTTTTTTACTTAAAATGGTGGCACAGCACTTCCTGCACGCTGAGAACTAAAATGATGGACTAGAGCTGAGATTCAGTTTCTGGTGATAATTGCCTAGTGCCAACTGCCTTCTAGGTCAGCATCTGCCTTCACACTCAAAAACCAATTCACACAAATACTGGATTGCTCACTGGTAGTGAAGAAGCATTTCATGAACTTTGAAAGTAAAGACGGAGCTTCAGGGTTTCAGTCCAGGTCCAAAATTTATGATGGTTTCTGTGCATCACAGTGCAAGGGTGTGTAAGCCAGTCTTAATGGAAAAGCTTTGGTGGCATTCTAGTTAGCTTTGATTTAAAGCTTAATTTAGGTCCTGAAAAGGGTTAGTGCATCTTTACAGCCATCTTGTAATTCTCCAAGAGTCCTGCCATGAAGTTAGCCAAGTCCACATTTCAACACGGCAGGGTCACTTTCAGATCAAAGAGGTACTCAGACAAAATCCACTGAGAAAAGGCTTACACCTTGTCCAAAAATCTACCAAAATGGAGGCAGGCAATTCACGTCACTATTCAAGTGCGTTCAAAGGAGATGTAATGAAAACAGCGTGTGTCGTATACATACATATATATATATAGTCACTCATGATGTTAAATGAAAACTGAAATTCTAGGCTGAAAGTGGGTCTAACTAAATATTTAAAATTGAATATTAGAGCTGAGAGAATAATTGGCAGCAAATAATTCACTCGATGAATTTAGCTTCTTTTTTGGCTTGTGGAGTGTCTGCATACAGATTGCTATTTCCTCAGATTTGATCATTACTTTAAATGAGTCGCAATTTCATAGTGTAATTCTTTCCCTGTATAGGTTGATGGTGAGGAGTCTCCAGTGCTTTCCTGACTCTTTGTATCTGAAGTTTGATCTGCGATTAGCTGTGAGCAGCTGCACACATAACGCGGTATTGCTCTGACCCACAGTTTGATGTGCACGTCCTGTTTGAAAATTTGAGCGTGCCAGCTCAGCACTTACTTTTTACAAGCACTTGTGCGGGTGAAAGCTGACCGCTCAAGTGTCAGGAAAAAGCAAAGAATGAGCAGAAAGTATTATAGAAAGATGCTCACTTTTAAATATTAGCAAATCCTCAACCATACCACAAAGGGCTGAAGAAGGCTTTTCACCTCTCCTCGGTACAAGCACCTACAACAATAGCTTTAATTAGCTCAAAGCAGGGGATACAGTGTTACTGGAGTCAGTATCAAAACACCAAGTATTTCTGCAGCTGGGATGGAGTAAGCCCACATACCAGTACAGGCCCTGGGCCAACAGTATAGAAAGCTGCAGAAAAAGTAGCTGAGAGCCTGGTGGACAACATGCTGAGCACGCGTGAGCAGTGTCCCCTGCAGCCAAGGTGGCCAGCTGCATACAGGGCTGCATTTGCAGCCAGGGCAGCCAGCTGCACGCTGGGCTGCCTTTGCGGGGGCGAGGGGTAGAGAGTAGGACAAGGGAGGGGATGATTCCTCCCTCATTCAGCACTGATAAGACCGCATCTGGAGTGTGGGGTCCCGTTCTGGGTTCCCCCGCCCAAAAAATCGACACTGACGTGCCGAAGCAAGTAAAGCAAAGGCCACCAACATGGCTAGAGAGCTGGAAAAATGTAATGTGAGGAGCAGCTGAAGCAACTGGGTTTGTTTAGTCTAAGGCAAAGAAAGTAAAAGAGAGATGTTACTGCTGTCTAGTGCGACCTAATAAGAACGTACAAAGAAATGGACTAAGACTTTTCTTGGAGGTGCACAGTGATGAGACAAGAGGCAATGGACACAAGTTCCAATTTGGGAAAATCTGATTGGATATTAGGAAAAGCTTTTTCACTGTAAGAGTGGAAAATAGAGGAGCAGATTGCACAGAGGGGCTGTGGAGTGTCCAACCTTGGACACAGTGAAAACCCAGTAGGAAAGGGCTCTGAGCAACCTGCTTTCATCAGATGTGCTCAGAGGAAGAGGTAGGACTGTATGGCCATTGGAGGTCCCTTTCAACCTACGCGCTTCTATGATTCCCTCATACTTTAATAAGTATTTTTTCAGTGCTTGGAGCAAGACCAGAATATTTTTACATCCCTGATCTATATTTCTGTAAGATTTTAAAGATTTTTTTATAGTGATTTCTACCTATGAGAGATTTTAAATCCACCCCAACAGAGCTAGATTAGTGGCAAAATGAAGGTAACAAAACCAAAGATGGAAAATCCCTTACGGGACAGATTCTCTGTGAGCGTATCTCGTCTCAGCATGGCCGACTTATGGCCACCCTGATTTACAGCAGCAGAGAGTTCTGCATTGAATCTTAAGACTGCATAAATGAATGTGTTTCACAGTTAACATAACCTCATCTATAGTACAGCTATTTTTAAGACATCCAAAAAGTGCTGTCTCTTTCTCGGTGTTGTACCAGAGCAGGAACCTATGTGCACCTCCTGGGATCTCTGGCTCGCAATATTATTGTGTCTGATGAAGAATTATTAGGTACTGGAATAAACTTCAGCTTTTAATGACTAAATGTCATGCAAGAGGATGCTGGACTTGAAAGCCAGCAGAAAAGCCCTAGGCTGTTTCAGAATTCAGATTCAAATTATTCAGTTATCTGTACTCCTCTTAGATATCTATAAATATCTACACTCCACGGGGTGCTCATGCAATTTCTGATGGTTTACCAGGCTGAAGCCACCTCCTCAACTGTAGGTTAGAGTTGTAACTCCTTGATATCGATGAAAAGGCAAGGGACTTAGTTATGAAGGTCATTTTTCAACTGAACGGTTAACTGGAGGGCACCACAGAATGAGTTTAGCTCTCTTTTGTCTCACAAATTTTGCAATCAAAGAATATAAACATGAACAAAGCTGCTAAGGAGACCTCTTCTTGCTGAATGCTCTGGAAAAAAAATTAACTAACTTAATAAGTTAAAAAATTAGAACATTTTCATTAACACAAAATGTTCTTTTTAATTAGGATTTTGCAAGCTAAGTCTCCTAATGAATGAAGGAATAGAACTTCAAATTATTTGAATTGCTTATTTTTTTTCCTCTCACAGAGAAGAACAAATGTAACTTTTCGCAAAATAAATTCAGTTGGTAATTGGAGACTTTCTAATTAACTATTTCATGGATTGAGTTTTCATAGGTCTATAAAAATGAATTGCTGTGAGGTGGCTGCTCTCCTAGCTAATCCTCACGAGCTCCGAGTGCTCTGAGAAAGCAGCCAGTGCAAACCGTGCCGAGACACATGCAGTCAGCAGAGGTCTAGGCTATTTACTCCTGCACAAAGTGGGTGCAAAACAGGTCCAGGGGATAATTGACCCCTTTTTAAGGAAGCAGTTACAGGGCACAGATGCTAATGATTATAGGGACACATTTATTGGAGAGACTAACGCAACAGTAGCACTCCACGAGCACCACCTGTGTGTGCTGTGGCAGGAGATGCCTGATGTGGCTCTGGTGTGGCTGCTTTGCCAGCATCAATGCTGGACCCATGCTGTATAAGGTGCTAAGGAGAGGAAAGACAACTTCTATAGTGATGGTCCTGTGTGAGGGAAGGCTCCTGTGTGACAAGCTACAGTAGCCACAGAGCCAACACACGCTGTCTGTGCCACATGGTAAAGCCCTGTCTGATATCGCACCACCAGTACTAGCACGTCATACAATCAGCAAACATGAAGCAAATGAACCCAGTTGAACATTTTGCACCTGGACGTGGCTGGTAGGACCTGGCCACAACAGAGGAAGCGTGGAGGGTGTCAGAGTTGGTGCCTGCCTCTCCACGCACACAGCAACTGCAAAAATCTCTGCACTGGAGCCAAGCTGAACTGATCAGTCCACAAGTGTTGTATAGCACTGGATGAGCCCATTCCACAGGCACCAGAGACGTGTTCAGCACCACCAACTACCAAGGACAAGCTCAGGTGAGCGCAACGCTTTCCCCAGTACTTCCAGCCCTAATGGTCACAAGCAGGTCTCTCTGTCCATGATACACCCACACCCAGCAGCCTGCCTCCCAAGGAAACGCAGAAGGCAACAGACACTGTTAGAAAACACCAGCCTGAAACACCAACAGAAAAAGCATAAGCTATCAGTCTTCAGCTAAAAGACAAAAGTCGTCTCAACCTGGCAGACTTGGTAGATCCCTGTGCAACAGGGATGAGGTGCTGCTTTTGACCTAAAGCTCTGGCTCCCTTCTTGCAACAGCTTCAGAAACCTTTTATATGGGCTAATATGACCACACAACTAGGTGCTATGCCAGAACAAGCTATAAAACTAAACCAATTGCCAGATGACACTATTAACCAGAGAAATGCACTTGATCCACAAAGATTGAAAGCTTAAGCAGATGGGCTATGGCAGACAGAACACTGTGATATACAAGACAGGCCAAAGCAAAGTTGTGGGAATGGACCTAGATATTTGCAGAATTGGTAAAATCTGGTTTTCCGAAAAGAAAACATTAGCAAGCAGTAAGAGAATGAAGCACAGCTAATTATAAATGTAATACATGGGTAGCTGCTTGCTACTGCTCACTGCTCGTAGACTTCAGCCCAACTCTACGCTCTCAGGTTTCTAACTCTTACAGTGTTTTTAATTTTCACTAAAATGTCAATGGTAGTCCTCTAGCTCAAGATATGGAGAAACCTGGACTTTGGGTTTGGAAGACTAGGGTAATATTTCCATTAATGCCATCAAAACACAAATGATGTCTGTTTAACCTTTTTGTTCTTTCATGAGAAATGATCAGGTTTGTTTGCAGTAAGTGAGGAAGCGCTCACATTCCCATGTTCAGCAAAGGGGTACAAGCAATTAGAAGGTGGTGACCGTTTATTAAATGAGTCATTCTAGTCACAACGTATGAGGAACAGAAAAAATACCCAAAAGTATCCTAATAAACAGAATACTGGAAAGCAAAGATATAGTTAAGGCAAAGTTTATGATAAAATAGAGATTTTGGTCAGATGTCTTAATCTATTTACACAGTGGGAGGTTTTCAACAAATTGCACTGCAAGATTAAAAATGAATTAGCAAGTTCTGAAAACAGACATTGAAGTCCAGGAACACAGGTCAAACACATACATCATTTGTACTAAGTACCCAGCACTAAAGGCAAAACCTAAGTGTTATGTGATATCATGGTGGCCACACACTAATACAGAATAGAACAGAACAGAATAGAATAGTTTCAGTTGGAAGGGACTTACAATGATCATCTAGTCCAACTGTCCCTATACAACACAGTAAGACATGAAATTGTGGGATAGGAAGGCCCATACAGTGTCTGTCTTAAACAGAAAATACAGATGTCTTAAAATGGCGTAAAATTTATCAAACAAACACAATGCAGTAGATATTAAAGAACTTCACAAGATGTTTAACAGACTGGAATTATTTAAGGATATATCATGCATACTAGTATTCAGCCAAAAATATATGTTATGTACATGCATAAGATTTCATCAGACAATTAGAAAAGATATTAAATCTGAACTTTCCTGGAAGATAAAGTCAGATCATAGTCAGTGTTTGCAGATATCATCTATTTAAGTTAGGAGTGCAATCACTTAAATAACTGATTGAAGAAGTACAAGATTCAGATCTGGAAGACAGTAATGCTGACTGCAGTCCCAGAAAAACAATCACTGCACACTAGAAGACTGGGCAGATACTAATGCTAGTCTTATCTTTAGAAAAAAAAAATATCTGTAGGAATTTTTTCAGACAGTTTTTTTCCCGGACGTCCACTGTTTTACATGGTCAGCTTCAGACTAGAAGCAAATGAGACACTATCACACATGGGACACTGTGAACGTGATCAAGTTACCTCAGATAGACTTTTTTTTTTGTATTTGCCTCGTGCCATTCTCGGGCCAGGGAAGGATACAGGAGACTGAGACTTAGTTGGCCTCATTCCTTTTTGCACCACAAAGATATATACGAGCAGCTGAAACTGGCTTCAGTGGATCTTTACATCAGCTGAAAATCTGCTCCGGGTACTCTGCAGAGGAAGAGACTCTGCCTCACGCGTGCAGGATTCACGCAGCTCTGGGGAGCTGGAAAGCCAGCTGCAGGAAACAGTGCACTGGCCTTACGCTTTAGGTGCTCCTGAGTGGCAGGGGGTATTTCTATTTGTTTTCTTTCATTCTGTACTTTGTTTACTTTTGTGCATAGGCTTATGGCTGGGTGCTTTTCAAAAATACAAACACCTTTCCCCCGAGAGCACACATCCCATGTAGCACAGCCCAGTGCAGCGCTGGCTGCAGAACCCTTTTTGTATTCCTTGTGCACTGGGCAGGGATTTTTTCATTTCATGCATCATCCATAACTTGCCGCAGCGATTCCAAAAATCTCTACCACGCTCACATGAATACGAATAATTTAAATTCACATTTTTGCTTTTGGAAATTTATCATCATAGAAGTCGGGCTCATAAAGCAACTGTATTTCTGAAATTTCTCACAGAATAATCAAGTGATGGCACTGCCCAGCAAAACAGCCTAATCACACTGGTATCACACAGACACTTTGAGCTATAACTCCATCTCACAAGAAGGTCAGCTACTGACATAAATCTGTCACCAGTATTACTGTTCACTCTACTGGAGTTTTTTTGATGTTTCCTTATATAGACTAATTTAGTAAGCAATTAAAAAACAAAGGTGCTGTTCCTCAGGGTATAGGTAGGTATCTTTTCTCTGCCAATGGCCAGCATCAATTGTTTTGGCGGAGTTTACATGAAATGTTGCTGTGGACTGTGATGGAAGAATTGGCTTGGAGCAGACTTTACTCCTTAGCCCCCACTGGGTTTTGGCCAAAGAACAAGGTATTGCATTTCTTAAACATAATTGTGAATACAGGTGTTTAATCCTCCCTGACCTCAGAGAAACCGTTGATTTTCAGAAAAAGCAAAGCAAATTGTAACTTTGACAATAAGCAATGAGTTCCACAGTTTCTCCATTTTAAAGGCATCATCAGCCTTTGAGAAACAAATGTCACTCTCATCTCCTACTTCAGGGGCCGGGGCAGTGTACAGAAATGCTCAGGTCACAAGCCGCCTCTCACAAAAGCCACCTGGAGGCTGCTGCTTCACAAGCTGGTGCTTCCCCAAATCCTTGTGCTACTGCAATTCCTGTGCACGCACAGTAACTCTAGCAGTGTGCGCATGTCAAGGCTCTGCACCTGCCACTGCCTTTACTACTGCTCCATAGCCCAGGGGTTGTGCAAGGAGAATTAGGTCCATGTTTTGCACTATAAACACTTTTTTTGCAACTGAGATTACTCCCTTCCCCAGCACGTGTATCTGTATTACATTCGACTGATGGATACAGTGGATGCAGTGCTTCCACACCCAGTAATGCTTACAGGAAAAAAAAAGCAAGAAACTAGAAAAGAGCACAAGGGAAGAGATGAATTGCAGTGGCTTTCCTGTTGAGTTCACACCTGGCAGAGGGCCTGCTTGGGATTCCAGAATCTGGGCATGCCAGCTCCTCAAAAGATGCTAAAGAAGTTTTCCCAGACAGTTAAACGAACCTTGTAATTACACACAGAGTGTTTAAGACAAACACCCTAAATTTGTCATTCAAGCAACAAAGTCTCCATTGGAAAAAGAGATACGCACTTAAAAGCTTTTCAGGAAGACAGGCAACTTTATTTATCACCTAAATCAAGTTTGAACCCTCTTATTTCTTTCTTAGAGGAATGAAAAAAACTTAAGTTTTTCCCGTTACCGACCTGCTGATGGAAATGGTGGGGTATCCTCGGGTACCGTTCCAGCTGCCCATGTGGTGTGCGCCAAAGGGTTTTGTCACAAAGCACACTGTAACTCCTGCCAGCCAGGCACCAGTGCTGCCTGCTGCCTTGAGTTTTATCTAAAAATAGAAGCCGCTTAAGAAAAATGACCACTTCTTTCGAAGAACAGTCAGTTTCTCTCTGAATCAATTTAAGCCCAAGCACATCAATGAGACAGAGCTTGACCTAAAGAGCCCCACAGAAATCAAGACCTAAGGTAAAGGTGTGTCCATAATATGGAAGAAGATAAGGAGACTATGGGCTTGATCCAAAGGCCATTAGGTCAGTGGCAAGCTTTAATGTTGATGTAAATGGGCTTTGGAACAGGCCATTCTAGAGAAAAAGAGCACCCCTTATTATAAAAATAAGCAGCTGTTAGAAATAGACTAGAAGTTAAGGGATTTTTTTTGCAGGCAAAACTTCAACTTTTTCCAGCACCTCCGCAAAGGATTGGGCCATTTGGCCCCATAAATGAGCAGGCACCAGGTTGTCACCTCATCCTGAGTGAGGACCCAGAGCTCAGAAGACTCCAATTCCTGCACCAGGAGCTGGAGTTCACAGTAGCACATGGGTACAGTTTGCGCAAGCTATTTCCGCAGTTAAAACATGGTCAGACTCTCTGGTCCAGCTGCGCTTGCTGCATCTTTAGGTGCTTCATTAGCATAGCTGGGCACCCAGTCAGCAACACTCCCCACCTGAATTACTGCATACATCCATTTTGCATGAGCGACTGCGGGAATCCGTTCCCAGTTCACCAGGGAGCACTGATGGTTCGAATAACGAGAGAGGATCTGGGTGGTGGTAGTGAATGCTAAACCCTCACCCACCCCACCTCAAGCTGCTGTTTTCCAGTGGGTGCAAAGGCATTTTTCGACTCAGGTATAATAGTCACTAAGCTGGGGAGAGAATGCAAATGTTTACTCCTTAATGATGAGACCAAAAATACAACCATAATTCTCACCCTCTCTGGCCCATGCTGAATATTCCTCGCTGAAGCTGTTAAACTGACAAGGTTGTTCCATTGACAAGATATGAAAGAGTAAATGTTCTGTAACTGAATACCATGTGCCTCACCACAAAGAAAAATAATACAATTCTCTCAGAGATCAAAAAAAGGATATACTAAGAGAGTCTTGTTAAACTAGCTTAAACAATGAGAAGAGAGGGAATATTCAAGTCACCCTGTTAGCTACAATATAATTGGCTTGTTAGGGAAATATGCACACACAGACACGCGTGAAGGAAGCAGGAGATCACAAAACACAGCGACCTGCAGAACAGCACAGAGTTGCGGCACAGCTTACAGACACTTCTACCTAAACGCAGGAGTTGATGATGGGACAGAAAGTGTGTTTGCGAGCCTTGATAACTTGAGCACGTAGCTGCATCCAACTGGCCCCACAGTTTGCAATTCAGGTTCTCTTGTGCGTGGTTTTCCCCGTGCCAGCCAACAGGCACTGTTCCTCTGCGACCCCGGCAGGAATCGTGTCTAGCCATGAGATAGCTGTGCCGTGCTCCCTGGCTCAGGAGCTGCCAGTTTGCCTTCAAGTATTAGAGCAGCATTATATTGATTACTGCTTGATATTTGCAGGTCTACAAAATGTCCAAGGAGACACAGGAAAGTTTAGAGACTTTTAATTTGTTGTACCAAAGCTTTTCTGATGGTCCCAGAAGATTACACATTTATGAAGAAGGGCAGCAACAATAAAAGCTTATTGTTTGCACTCAGCCAAACTTCATGGATTTTTTAAGTATGACAAAAGAGAAAATGAGTTACACAGATTTTCAATAACTTGAACACCAATCTCTGCTGTCCAAAGGGAATTACTCCAGTGTTCTTTCTTTGTCTACCTTGGCCTGGCTTTAAGGGTTTATCCTTGTAAACGACATCAGTAGTTACAGTTAACAGGTCCAAATGAAGCTGTGGGGCTGAGATCCCTCTTGTCTTGATGTGCTAGATGCTCCAGGGAGAAGACTAAAGATAGCAAGAGAAACTTTGTCAAGGTAGACTCACCGCAGAAGATAGGAGAAAGTAGTGCGCGTAGCCCTTCCCTTCGCTTCAATGACAAATCAGAGGTACCAAGAGGATTCTCTCATCAGAGGGCAATGGCATGAAGTGAGATTAAGGTAGCAAGCCCTTTTGCTTTTACGTGTTCAGCTAAAGAACAAGGTCAAAGACATAAGGTCTTAAAACTTTTAATTAAGTGACAGTGGAATTATTTGCTTGCTCCTGGATTACATTGATGGAATCCAGCATGAAAACCACTATTTGACATTTCCCTTGATTTCCGCTGCTCTTTGGTGGGGGTACAAAATAAATTGTTTTCAGGTACAAACTTGCCATAGCTACTGACAGGGACGCAAGATGCTTCTAAAATCTTCCCCGCTCCCTGTTTTACTGAAATGGCAGAAAGGCGCTAAAGCAAGAAAAAAGAAGAATTACCGCAATAGAAGCTAATGTGGCTACAGAAAAGCATATTGCGAATTGGGGGTGGGGGATAAACATAAGGCAAGTACAGATATTTTCTTTGAGAGCCATGTATGAGAAGTCTCACATCACTGGAAGACAATGGGTCATAAAAGATCCCCTGCCCAGTCCCTGTTCGATGGGCACTGAGTAGCACCTTGTTTGGCAATACTAACTCATGCACAAGTGTTGCAGATGGAAATATTTGACACAGTTACAATTCAGCGGCAATTCAAAATTTGTTAATGATTTGAGGCAGATCAAGAGGTTGAATTTTAGCAGCACTTAATCATTAACCGATTTAAGGATTTACAAGATTATTTAACAAAATAATTGAACAGCGACTTAATTACAGATTCAAAAATGACAAAAGTCAGACTAACTTACTTAAAGGTATCCCAAACCAATACATATGCATAGGAGCACAAACACACACCACATGAGGGGTCACACACACACAGGTTTTTGACTGCTAGGACCAAAGATCCCTTCACAGTGGGCAACTCCAGTAAGCTGACGAGTGCCCCTTTTAACCTCTTACACACACACAGACAAATCAGCAGAAAGTATTTGGCTCCAGTAAAGCGTAAGATCACCCACGCTCGTAAGAGCTAATGTGTATATTAGAGACACGTGGATAGAGAGATCTATGAAAGAGAGCCTAGGCTATAGTTAAAATTTCACTCTTCTTGAGTTTGGAGTAAATACTCACAATGCATCGGCATTCCTCAGCGGGCAATAACTGAGACTCGGGGGTTGACTCACCTTGGCCTATTAATCCTCAAAGTGTCTGCCTGAGCAGCATCCCAACTCAGGGAAGATGCTGGTCACAGCTCACTGCAATCTAGAAGAGCTCAAAGGGTCTCACTCGAATCACTGCTTATAGGGTCTGAGATAATTGACTTTTGTCAGGTACTTTTCCACTCCGGCCCAACTCAGACAATGGGATAGTCTGGTACTTTCCACCAGTTGTGCAAGCTCAGAATTTGCTAGATCTTGAAGCTCTGGTATAACCGCCCTCTTGGGGCCACGATCGCTATATTGTCAGGAGGGATCAATTACCGTTATTGTTTCCAAGTGATAGGAGTCACGGGAGCCAGGTGTGCTAAGGGGTTGCCATAACATTCTGCTCCATCACCCTTCACTTTCTTTCTTTTATGGTGGACCATTATGCGTCCCAGGTGTTAATGGGTTGACGTAACATTCTGGTCCATTGTATTTAGGTGGCCCAGGTTGGGGGTGGAAATCGTGCCAAGCACCCAGTGGCCGAAAGCCCCAGGTGGGGAGGGGGGCAGGCTGCACTACCACAAAGAGCACATCAGGTGGCTCTGAAGGGTGGGAGCGGTCCCCGGGCATGCAACCCTGGGAGCATCCAGCCTTCAAATGTATGAGGTGCAGCAGAAGTGGGCCCCACAGCCAGGAAACAGCATAAAATGCATGGCCGTGGTAAGAATCAGACTGAAATGTGATTTAAAAAAAGAGTAGTGTTTTCATTTCTGAGCTCTTTACTTTATTTTTCTTTGTTTTTATGCTCCTGTAAGTAAAATCAACAACTTCTTTTTCCCCAATAAACTGAAATTTTGCAGACCATTAATCCATAATATGGACAAAAGCCTTCGGGTGCATGTGAAACAAAATGAAAAATGGTCAGTCTGGTTCTTCCAGGAAAGCTGATACTTCACATGAACAGTAAAGATTTTCCAACAAGCAGCGGTACACACGTTTCAGTGCAGACCCACAGTGACTTCTTTAGCATGGTAGAGGGTAATGGCTCTGAATATCATTTATGCACACTTAACTACCATTTAGTTAATGTTTATGCAGCATTTTGAAAATGTAAAGTGCTATAAAGATGCCAAATGTTATTATTATTAATAATCCAAGTGATAAATATGACTCAAAATTCTATACTCTATCTTTGTCCTTCATGTCAAAGGGATGTTTGCACATAGAATAAGGACTGCAATTCAGGAAGACACTTACAGTGTATGCGTTACTTAGAGTTCATGAGTTTTGCACATATGGGAATAAAGGACTAACTGGTTTCTCTCCAAGTCTACTGAGTGTTACAAAAATACAAATGAAGATGGAAGATTACGTTAAAATCCTGCTTTTAAAAATGCTGGGTCAACGCTCTGCTGTAACATTTAAAAGCCTGTTTAGCAAGTCATGCAGGTCAACATGTATTAATAAAATGTGTTTTCTTTTAAATGAACGTAAAAGGGGGCACAGAAAAGGACTCAAAGCCAGTAATATATGGGTATCTGCTGTCTGCTACGTTTCCACTGCACCCAGCACTACAGCAGCCGGCTGTCCATACTTAGACCATCCAAGCCCCCAAACCTGTCCCTCCTCACATCTTCCATTCATCCCTCAGAGGAAAGCTACCAACCACGGAGCCCGCCGTCACAGAAAGAATTATCCCCTCAGTGGTTTTCCTGTTTCTCTAAACCACTCCACTTTTCTTTGCAACTGTAGCACCAAGTCGAAAAGGCAGATAGGAACCACCCCACAAGTCACTAAGGCTCCAAGACACGGGTCTGCTGTGTGTGCTTGACATCACAGTGGATTACACTTATTGCATTAGACCTCACCAGAGAAAATAATCTGTGAGCCAAGGCCTTTGGTCTCTCCTTTTATATTCACAAAGAAACCTTCTGGTGCTCTCAGAAAAGTGGCTATTATTTCAAGGGGGTGATCGGCTGGTGAGGAAGGGCTAAATAAGGACCGGCATCTTTTTCCCCATGCATTTTTCTCAGGTTTGGAGCAGCCTTTGCAATCGCAGTGGCTTCACCACTGAGACTGAATGTGACGTTACTTTGCTGAGAGATATATCTGTCATTCACCTCACTGGAAAACTAAAAGGAAAAAACAGTTTTCTAAACCAAGATCTTTTAAGTATCTTCACTCACTTCTCCAAACTAGATTTTCCAGAGAGTTCAGCTCCCATTCCAGTATTCTGTTGCGGTAGTTGGATGCTGAGCTCTTGGATGCTTGGTCCAGCCCCTGAGACTGGGGACACAGGTGGAGAACATGTGGCTAAATCCCCATCTTTGAAGGCTTTCTCTAAGACTTAAAAAACTATCTTAGTTTAAAAAAGGAAAATGAGGGGGAAAAAAATCCCACAGACACAGACTGATCTTCTACTTGCTCACACTGGTATAAATCAAGAATAACCCCGTGGACTTTATAGAACTTACACAAGTATAAAACTGCTAGAAATGAAAGGTTCACATTTCCTAACTTCAGCAGTTGGCTCGGTTTCTTTAAATAGCTTCATTAATAAATACTTTTTAAAAAGAAAAAAAAAGCGCTCTCCCTCCCCCAATACTAATTGCTAGTGCTCAGATTTAATCTTCAGCATTTATTGTGCTTCACCAAATCCCTAATAATCACCCCAGAAGACTCCTTAACATTGTTGTATAATGGGAAACAAGGGCAGGGTATTACTTTTTCATGTACAAAGATGTTTCATCAGGAGGCCAGATTTCTTCTATGCAGCTAGAGTACATAGAGCCTGACACTTTTAATTTCTTCCGTAATTGTGTCACGAGAGGGGGTTATGTCACTGTGCCTCTTTGCTGAATTCCAAGAGGCTCAATGCTATTCCCATGGTCATTGCCTCCTGCCTCTACTTTAAAATAATGAAGATTTGGGCTGAAATAAATTTGAAGATATCAAATAAGGACCCCTTGAGTTCCAGGGAAAGAAAATAAAGCAGCTTTTATTAAACTTGTTATGAGACCTTTCATGACCACTATTCTCGCTGTTCTCTTTGCTCAAAGCCTTTAGAGAATGGTCTCACTTTAGCCTAAACTCAGCTCTTTCTCAGCTCTCTAAGCCTCTGTAAAATTGAAGGACATTCACTCCAACACACGTCTTTAATAACTCAGTATGATTTAAACTTTCAATCTGCATTCCTGATTTCTGTAATAATTGAAAGGAATGCATTAGCAGCAGAAAAAAAATCCCACTTTTGCTTCATAAACTTTACCTTCATTGCCTCAGATTTTCAGTAGTTCTCAATATGTAAGTTTAATGGCGTGACCCTAACAAGAAACGATCAGCAAATGAAACGAACCAGTGTGTAGCTGCTCCACACGGCTACAAGTGTCAGCTGTGGCCTGCCTGCCATTAATTTTATTGTAACTCATTTCTTCAGGTTGAGTACAGCACGATTTAATGTTCCCATTCTCCCATTCCTGTTCTGCATGACAAATTGTTTTAATAAACATAAACCGGGTAATAATAAAGTAATAATAAGCCTAGCACTCACCTTATATCACTGCAGTTAAATTCTCCCACAAGCCAGCGCTGGTTACAGTGACAATTACAGTGGGGCCAATCCGCAGCCAGGCAAGCACAATGGACAGATTTAATATCGTTTGTAAATATGATTAGTGTGCTGTCATGTTATTGCAGCCTGGTATTTACATTTCTCTCTGGGGTTATTCACTACACCAAATCAACATTAAATAGTGCTCCCTTCTCTTCCCCTTAAATCAAATATACCTTTCTTTGTGCTCCACTCAAAAATTAATGAAGAAAATGGCATCGATTGTTAATATTCGGGGATCAATCAGTGCTTTACATACCTCTTTTTTTAAACAGATGTACGTCTGTCTGTATAACACTGGAAGATTTCTTTCAAAATTCATAACGTCCCCCTTTCCTCCTCCCCCTCCACACACACCCTTTAACATCAACACTCATCTGCTTACTCTCTTATGAAAAATGTTCAAATAATGAATGGCTGTTGTTTACAGAAGTAATTTCATGCTACATTTCCATTATTGCCTGGATTTGTTTAGCTTCTCAAGCTTCCCCATTTCCCTGCAATGAACTTTTAAGGAAATATAACCAGCTTTCACTGTTTATGCCATTATGTTTATAATAGAAGCCGCTCTCATTTGTGACATATTGCAACACTTCATAACTGTGTGCAAATAAGCATCCTTAAACTTGTTAAGGTCAATTAATCATTGTACAAAAGCTTTTTTAGCTAGGACTTCCACCAGCATAAATCCAGCCGCATAGCAGGGTAATGAAAGGGCTCTAGCGTGGACTCGGGTCCTACATGGCACAATTGTGTGCTTCAGATGTTAATAAAATTGCCTGCAGATGACACAGGTCTTTTTCTCAAAAAATTATTTGGTTCCCGTGGTCAGGCAACACAGGCTGAATACCTGCAGCCCAAGTCAAGGAAGGAGGCCAGCGGACAAAGATTTGTAATTACTTTGGTGATGAATTCCCACCAACCTAACAAATTTTAAAGCCACTTTTTCAAGAACGAAAGCGAGGAATCAAGACGGAGGACAGCCTGCTGAGTTTGGACCCACGGCATTTCACTGAACAGGAATCAACGCATGAAACACCGTGCAACAAGTACCTATTTTAAGGCACCGCGGAGGACACCGTCAAAGGACAGCGCTGCTCCTGGCGAGAGCTGAGCCACGGCTGTTCAGGCGCGTGTATCATTTGAGAGCGCAGAGGCCTGGCCTCCTCCTGCTGCTGTGTTAACTGCTCTGGGAGGGAGGAAGGGGTCTCTGGGGAGGCAGCAGTGATGGTACCGACTGCCTGAGAGCTGCCAGGCACAAGCATGGATGATAGAAAGAGCTCGTATTAATTAGTATCAACCTTCTCCGTACACGGCCATTGCACATGCAAAGACTCACTCCTGCTTTGCATGCAGCTAAGAAAGAGAAAATACTCACACAGTTTATATTTATTCTTCCATTTTCAACACACAGGTTCTCATCTACTGCACTTTTGACTGAATCAAGACTTACGTCTGAAATTTAAGATATGCCTTAATCAGACTCAATAGGTTTTCTGGATGCCCCAAGGCTTACCGATGTCATGGTGCCTGGGCGCATGTAAAATAAGCCTGGTCTGTGTCGTTGGACTTTGCCTCACGTGTGAAAACAATGACAGTAAACCCCTGCCACAACCTCAAGTAAACTGTAATAGCAAAATTCAGTGAAACCTTTAATACTAATGGAAAATTAAAATATATAGGATACTGCAGCTTCTGAGGGTGCCCGTGTGCATGCACACACTTTACGCATTCACTAGCGTTTTACTTGCACTTACTTTTTCATGCAAATTGGATCATAAAGAGATGCCTCATGTTAGAAATCTAGCCCCTGATCAAGGCCAAAATGCACGGCAAAGACCCATAATCAGGTACTTATAATAATTACAAAGCCGGTGGACACTTTGTCATTTACTGCAAGTTAACTTTCCCATACTACGAGTTTAAGTTAGGAGAAAGGGAAAGAAACATGATTTAAAGAAAGCATTAACAGTCAGTCAGAGAGCATAGCTATTTTGTGGGGGATGTAGATAATCTGGAAACAAAAGCAGGACATTTTAAAGACCTATCTCTAGTTGTGGCTTTATTGAAAATGATAGATTTAAGAATGTGATTCATATGGTCACCCAGGGGGCATGGATCTGACTTACTGCGACTTGCTGATATTATTTATTTAAAAGAGTCAAATGTCACAGCAAAATATTTCTGCTAAATTCTGTATTTACTGAATTTTCCTTTCAGAGCTCAGCAAGGTGACAGCTGGAGAGGGGTGTCTGTGCATGTGTGGAAAAAAAAGAGGGGGAAGAAGTGGGGTGTTACTAAACACAAGATCACAGTACTCGAAACATCCTACTGAGATCAGAAGAATTGTGAAGCATACCGAGGTGGTACTCTAGCTATTCATTAACTGCCTGTATCAGCCAGCCCGGAGATTAGAGCTTAATGCAATGGTGAAGTAAGTGTCCATATCACAGTAGCCATGGAGGAATAGCGAGATGTAATGAAACTGAATAGCTAGCCATTGAAAGTTGAAAAATATATTGATTTTTCAGTGCTTGATCACCCAGGAGGCTTTATCAGGTATGAATACTTGGGAACCATCTGCTAACTCTGTAATGGTATTTTAGGATTTGTGACAGACACCAGCAAAAATAAAACTGTGTGTTAGAAAATAACACAAAGTGAAGCTTGCTTCTCTGTAATACATTCCACTGCTCTACATCTGGTTTCCTCATTCCTGTCTTTTAATTGTTTTCAAATTAGCTATAGCTAATGTGTGAATACAAATTAAAATTAGTACACACATTCAATTTCTCCCCACCTTTCATACCAAAGATAGCTCAGACATTTATAGCTGCATTTATCTCTATATCAGATTGCATTACTTATGTGGTAAAGATTTCTCTCCTCCCAAAAGGAAGTCAGCAGGACCCCGGTTATTGTATTTAGCTATTGAACCTCGCTGTCAACATTTTTTAACATTCATTTGTGTAAGTCACAGAACAAAACCGAACAGGAACAGGCTTGGAGGCACAATATCTACATATTGTCTGATGTAAATAACACTCCTAGACATGATTGGCATTCTCCAAACAACAATCATTGTTATTGAAATGTGCCTCTATTCCCCTTGTTTTAATACTGAGAATGATTATGAAATCTCTTTGGGTACGATAAATCAGCTGAAAGATGTAATAACATGTTTCAGCTGTTGGAATGGATGTTTGATTACAGCTCTGAGGGTTTTTTCCTCATCTTGTTTCTAGTTTAATTCTTAATCCATTCTGTGATTTAAAAAAATATATATTCCACGCATCAACAACAAATATGCATTCTTTTTTACAGAATGTGGGTAGCTGAGCAGGAATCAAGTTGCATTTTAACAATGCAGGGAAAATATTTTTCTATTACAGTTTTGGTTAAAATAGTAAGTTAAACTGTCATTTGAAATTATATTCAGCAAACACTTAACTTTAGCACCTAAGTAAAGATAGAAAAGATAAAAAAGGGNTTGATTTCCAGACACACAGAAAAATTCACCTCTCCTCCCCCACCTCCCTCCATGATTCTGCAAGCCTCTCCTCAAGTAAATGGGAGTAGAACTAATTTGCCCCAAAATGGTCAAGTGGAAATGGAGAAAAAAATTATTTCCCCCTGATTTTACACTGTAGCGGCAACACACAAAAGATGAAGGAAGTCAGACCGCACCACACAGCGGCAGCGAGAGAGAGACAGCTGGACAGAGGCTTTTGAAGGATCTGAGAATCTGCGTACAGCAAAGGCAGCACAGCTTCTCCAGCTCACTCTCCCAGAAAAGATTCTGGCAAATAATGCCTTTCCCTTAAGTGTATTTTGTGAGGGGAAAAAAGTGAAGAAAAAATAACTAAGGGAAACAAAAAGATTAGTACGTGGGTGGTTTCTTTCTCCAATCAACTTTCCTTCCCGTCCCGAGGGGCCGCCCCTATGCTGAGGAGCACACCATGGCGGCTGCAAGCACATTCCTTGACGTTCTCCCAAAGTTTGTGAGGCCAAAGAGGCAAGCAACTACAATCGAGGCTGGTGGTGGGAAAATTCAGAGAAATTTGGGGCTTCCTGAGGTCTTTAGAACTGCTCAGTGATGTGTTGCCAACGTTTCAACAAGAGGCTCCTAAGAGAATTCCCCCTTTGGCCTGTGATAAACCCAGTGCCCCAACAATGCGTTTGCTTGCCAAGAGGAGGGGCAAGGGATGAGAAAACCATTCAAGCATTTTTCTCTTTAAATGAAAACACTTTCCCATCATCGTAATCAAAAAAAAGAGGCTATCCTACTGGGAGAGCAACCCTTCACTCACCCATTTGGGTAAAACTGCATATACTCACTCTGTCTCCCTGCGAGAAAGAGAATATGCATTTGTATTGAAGAAATCATATTCTGGATAGCAAGATGCCCACCCAGGAAGGAGTATGCAAGGTCCCTGCCATTTCTCTACGGGGTCCGGAAGCACTCATGGTAACCTAGAAAACAGTCAGTGATAGCCATTAAGGGCAACTCTAAGGTAACACTCACATGAGCAGAGCTCCCCAGGGCCCGATCCACAGCATGCTACAATCAGACACATGCTGACGACCCACCTCCCACCTATGCAGAGACAGAGGGAGGTTTCCTATTCCCCTTTACTCCTTCGCTTGTTGTATAGCATGTCTCTACTCTTGAAATAGGGAGGCTTTTAAATTAGGACACCAAACTCACTCTTCCCTAGAGCCACTAGCGCAATGAAGAAAATATTTCTAACGTTCAATGGAATTACAGAATACCTTTAAAAAGGTATTCATCGGTTAGTTCACTCCCCTCTTTCTGACCTTTATTCAAGGGGAAAACTGCCAACTGCACAAAATCCTGCCAACTCCAAGAAGCTTAATTGTGCAGATTACAGTGTTTGTAACACAGATTATTAAAAGCACACTTGGACCCTTCATGTCCCCGCGTTTGATTCAGTAATAGGTTCTGCATTAGATAAAGGAGATTTGTTTTGATCCTCTCCTCGTAGATGCAGAGCGCCCTACACCTTTTGTATTCCAGACTCCACCATCCGTGACCTCTTTGCATAAGTGACGGAGCCACAATAGGCTGCTCCCTACTGTAACTCCCAGCTCCCCACTTTTGGGGGTGGGAGGAGGGCAGGAGGAGATTCACTTCGTGATTTATATGGTATTCTTAAAATAATAAAAAATACACTTCTTTTATTCTATAAAGAGCACACTTCTCTGAGAGACTCTGGGACTCTGTGGCACAAAAGCCAAGCACGGCCATTTTTGAAAGCACAGCACATCATATAAAAAAAAAAAAAAAGTGAAAACTGCCTTTCAAATTTCAGAGAATGAGGTGAAACATAGAGTCAGAATGGAAAAACTATCATAGAAATAAATGAAGTGAAATAATTTCCTTAGATTCAATTTTTCTTCTCTCTTTCTCTTTCCCAGGGCACAAATTTAATGAGAAAGTAACCTTCTCACCCCGCAAAAAAATAAAAAAAAAGTTAAAGCGTTTACATTTGCAACCTGTTTACAAAAGCACAGAGATCACCGTTGATTTCTAGCTGTCATTAGGTAACTACAAATCAGTCCTCTCTGCCCCAGAATTAAGGCCTGATCCACAGTGCCATCATCAGTGCAAGGTCCAGGTGGGAAATTTCAGGCTTTTAGTTTGCATCTTCATTCTTCAGTTTCCTGCACCTCAGCATTATAGTAATTAAAAATCAAGGAGTTTTTCTTTAAACATTATCCGATATGTATTTTGTGAGGCTACTGCATACACTTCGCTGCTGTTATGAAAGGAGGGAAGATGAGCCGAGACACCAGAGCTGTGGCCATTTATGTCAGCCAAGGATTCAGGACTGGTTGTTAAAGAAGAGAGGAGAAGTCACACCAAGCACAGCTCATACTCCCTACAGTGACCCTGCCCATGGCTTCTCTCCTTGTTTACTGTATTATAAAGAAGGTAGGAGGTAGCAACAGCTTTCCTTGGTGTTAATGTGCTTTTGGTTGCTTGGTAAAAATATTTTCCTTCCATAATTGCTGCACAACATAAGAATAAAAGCACAGAACACACTTTTAATTTGAACACACAGTTGTAGCTGCATGCCAATTCCTTGCTGCTGTACTGTTGATGAGCAGTTGTATGTGGAACAAATTGAAGAAAGCCAGAAACTAATTTCCTAAATGTGTTTTTTTTCTCCAATGGTAAGGAAATGATGACTTTTAGATGAGAAAGAACATCTATCTGCAGCTCAATGAACTGAAAATTCAGAAAGAAAACTCCTACAGTCTTCAGAAGTACCCGAGAGTGACACAAAAGTACAAGCCTCTTCAAATTTTATGATGAAACTAAATGGAGTCAGCAAATTGAGAGGATGACAAGGACAGAGGAAGACCAAGGCACACCTGAACTACTGTGATAAATGAAATCAACAACTTCTAGTCTTTAACAAAATAGTGCTGGTCCTGTGACATATAACATAAGCTGTCATATTACTTCTATTACACTTCAGCAAAAATTGTGCATAACTGGCAGCTCCCTACATGTCCAGTTCTCGGTATCAGATGCTACCCATCACATTCAGCACAGTTGTGCTTCACTTTGTGAAAAATCAAGAGGGCAGCAGAAGTGATTAATTCTCTTGCTGCACTGTACTTGAATCCCTTTCTGCTATGAGACAAACTCACATTGGGCATGCATTTAAGAAAATTAACTCCTACAAATTTTATTTTCAGCTACAAAGAACGCTACAGTCATCTGAAAGCCCATGAAACTCTGCTTCTATAGAACCAGGATTGCCACTTTTATAAATTAGGTCTAGTGGAAGAAGCTCACTGCCATGGGTGGAGGAATTCTGTACGGTTATCTCATTTCTGGAGCTCTGTGAAGCAACTTCATAGGATCGTTTTAATGCCTAGGTTTTACTGCATGCCTGTAAATGTAGCTTTGGTGTAATAAAGTAGGTTTACTGAATGGTCTTAGTACCTGAGTAATTTTACAACAGTGGAGCTGTGTAACCACATACCCTCGGTGTTAAATGCAGATGCAGTTTTGCAGAGGAATTCTCACCTTTGTTGTTTTAAATTTCAGTAGAACCCCATCTTTGCTCCTTTTGGTCAGCAGGTATCACTAGAGCAGACTGCTTTGCCGTCATGCTACTACTAGCTTCCTTATGGGATTTTCTTGCTTTTAGCTACCCTTGATGACCTGCAGAACATTTCAGGGAGGTCTGTGCCTAGTGCTGCAGAACAGAGAGTACTGGTTTCTCCTCACTTCTTACAAGTTAGTTCTAAACACAGATGCACTGACTTCAGCTGTTTTACTGGGTAGGTAACTGCTGTCTCAGAGTTCTTACAGCACTGTAACATGAAAAAAGGGGCTACTATAACTATAAATTAAGAGGGCAGGATGGGTAAGTCGCATGAAAGCAAGGATGGGGTAATATTGTCTTCCAAATTAAGATCCAGTCAATCTTGACTGTTAAATCATCTCTGAACGTCACCAATATGCAGACAAAGCTGTTTGGTGCCTGTGCTCTCTTAGTGCTGTGTTTAGCCTACTGGTAAACCAAACTGAGTTTAAGGCTCTAAATGAACGTTACGTTTCACCCCTGACCAGAACCTGAAAGAGAAAGGAGTGTCCTTGAAGGGAAAAAATACCCAGTGCCTCTGCCACCATTATAGGAACTCTTTCCGGTGAGGCAAACAAACTGTTTTATTTCAAAGCACTATGTTTCAAATGGGCACCATCTAAAGATATCAGAACTTTTAGGCGATGATTTATTTGTGATATTTGTGGAGAGTGGAGCCTTACGAACGTCCTGAAGCTCCAAACTTTGCTACGTGTATACTCCTCTGAACTCACACTGGTGGTGATGTGATTGCTAGCACAATGAGCTACCACAGAGATGCTGAAAAAGATCATAATCATTACACTATGAAATCAAAATCAAGAATTTTAAGATAAAGTGCCTGGAATTCAAAATCACCATCTGCAGTAGAATATCTTTCCAAGTTTTCTTGTAAGTTATCAGCATTTGGTAAGATACTTCAAACAGCATATTTCAAAGTGCAAGGAGCGAATGTTAATCACTGCCGATAGCAGAACAGTAATTTTCACTGCATAAGTGATACTCCAGTAGCAAAAAGGGCTCCTAGAAGACAGACTTTCAATGTGTCTCCATATTTCACATGTAAATAAACATTTTTTTCTTTAAAATGTTCAATAGTGCTAATTTTCATTTGTTATGAAAATTCTGGGTTAGTTGCCAGTTCTTGAAAATGATCCAGAATTACTCCTTGTTTTTAAACAATAATTTTAAGGATTCAGACATAAGAAAAAGTATTTCTTATGTGAAACTAGATGATATGACTCCTACTCAGTCCGATAAAAACAGAAGACTATCAAATATTGAAAAATACATAAAAGCATTGGTTTTCTCTTTCCTTATTCTCTCTGAAATCATTTGGGTCCCAGTTCAACAAAACAGGTTCCACATGCTTATCTTTATTTATAAGGCTGTGTTTGCCTTATTGCTATGCAAAGTAGGTGTAAAATGCTACAAATTAGAACAGTAATATTTTAGAAGCACTTTGTGGTGGTGTAAATAATGGGAACTCAAATGGGAACCGTTTTTCTCTCCTTCAGAAATTTTTTGAGGTTGTATATTTTTGCAGCCCCAATTTTGGATCAAAAGCACTTTCAAAATCTTGAAAGTGTTTGTAACTAAAAATTAAGAGGATTATTCAGTTTGTTAATTTTCATCAAATGTATTGTTTCAACGACCTTGGAACATTTCACTGCCACTTGACCACTTAATTTTACATGTTTTCTAATTTGTTTCTGAATTTAAAATCAGAAGATTTTCCACGTAATGTAAACGTAAATCTGACATTTTTAAGAGCTTGAAACCATTTAAGTAGAAAAATTTGTCAAAAATTTTTCTACCCATCAAAAAGCCAGCCTGGAAAAACTACAAGAGCTGGGAAAGCATGCCAGGTCAACTATAACAACAGGAGATCATGAAGGGCGATTAAAACTCGAGTTAGATTCCATGAAACAATTTGGAAATAAGCATCAATTTTATGAACTATGGGAAAAACTGCCAGGGTCAAACCTTAAGCCAGTCTGCTGCTCAGCTGCCCATGCTGCTTTGTCAAACGGCGTGCAGACTTCCAGCCTTGTGCACTCCTACCGTTGCTTGCCGCTCTCTAGCTGTGCTAGCCTGGACCTCCCTGGGCACCTCCACCAGAGAACCAGGAGCTCCCCTGCCCTCTCTTCACGTAGTTGTTCTAGCAAAGCTGCACCACAGAGCTACAACCACAGTTCCTGACTACTGGCATAAGAAGTCCTGAGAAGCTGGCTGGGAGCTGCCCATATATCAAAGGGCTTCGCGCAGCACTGTGCTCTCTGCAGCACTCCCACAGGAAGGATATCTGCACCACAATCAACTGGTGGACAGTCATGTAATAACCACAAAGAAAACCAATGCAACATGATGCACCTTTATCTTCCCCCAAAGTAGTATCAGTCCATCCTGGTGATGATCATGTTTAAACTCTGTTTGCAGCAAAGACATCGCATCAAAACATTAACAATTTCTGAAAACTACCTGATTTGTAAGCTATGTTATACTCTAGCGCTTAGCACTTTCCCTCTTCTGATTATTGGCATCCCCATCATCCCAATCGTTAAGCGATTTGCTAAGAGAAACAGCCTTCTACTGAATAAAGCAGACACTATTCTGCGTAAATACAATTGGTGAGACTAAGTAATGACCCTCTTGCCATACAGCTCAGCTATGTTAAATTTATTACGAGACCTTGAAGTTTTTGCAGAACCAGAAGATAGTTGTATGAGAATTAACTCACTTGTGTAAACAGCCCACGTAAAACTTGGAGCAGTATATACAATGTATGTACACGTACATTTGTATATGCTGTGTGAATAGGTTTTTTTCTTACACTCAATGGGAAATATTCAGGGAAAAAAAAGATATTCAGTGGTATTTTCTACCACTTTTGACCAGCTTTAGTTGCATGTTCTTTATCGCAATACAGAAAGAGAAACAAATTTATGTTGGCCCATGAACTCTAACACCACTATTTCTCTACCTTTTCTTCCCTTTTTCTTCTATATTAAAATTGCACCCAGTTTTTCTCATAAAATGCATTTCCCCTTTGTACTGAGAAAGTCCATCTCCCCCAAGTATTTATGTTATGTAATCTGTGAACAAAGATCTAATTATCTGGAGGTTTTCAAGAAAATCCATTACATGGCCCAAAAGTACATTAAAAAATTAGATTTGAAATTTTTCAGCACCCACTTCTTTCACATTTCTGTTTTAATTTCTGGCTGGGTATCTGTTGTGAACCTGTTACAACTACTTGCCTACTACATTTTAAGAAATTGGCTTTCTGATTAATAAAGAAAGCTGTTTCCCTAGTCTTGTCCATCACAACCAATGTTTTCCTTCCTTATGCATATCATTTCCTATATCTACAGTTCAAATGGTTTTGCCCTATGAGACTAATACAGTTTTAGCCTCAGCACCCTCTAACAAAGACAGCTGCTGTTTCCTTTTATGTCTAAATAAAATGGACTTCATTTAGATCAAAATGTAGACTATATTGTTGTCTCTTGCAGTATAATTTAAAAAAAAAATTGTTTAATTAGGAAAATTCTCAAGATGAGGGATGTATATTCTAGAAGCACTGGAAGACAGGGTTTGTTATACACTTGCCCAGCACCTCTCCTTCTTATCCTGGTAGGCATGGCCCTGCAGTTAGTCACCATGAAGGTACAGTTTTAGCTCAGTCAGAAGTCAGAGCTGCAGTACTGGGTGCAATCTACCTTTGGTGGTCCAGACAAAGATCATTTCCCTTCTTAGCCACGGCTATACCTCATTCAATAAGGGCAAGTGCTTATGAAAAAGATCTTGTTTCTAAAGATGACAGCACCTAACCTAACAACAGACAAAAAATCTAGAGATGCAAAAAGTCATTGCCTCCCACTGCAGAGGCCACGGTGGGACAAAGGAACAACCTCTTAACCTACCCCATTCTACAGGTACCCAAGGTACTTCTCATTTCGATTAGCCAAGTCCATGCACAACTGAGAAAGTTGGAGTGTTATTGCTGTAATTGTTTTATTCCTTTTCTTTCCGTTTTCCTGCCTTCCCCACCCCTGGGCTCTTTAAAGAAAGACTCCCGGGAGCTTCCATTCAAGTGGAGTGAAAACAGAGTCAGTGGGGGCTAACTTCTGCAGCACAGGTTGTTGTCACCAATGACCTATTCAACAGCAGCAGCACCAGCCTGGCTTTGTCTTCTGCTCCACTAAACAAACTGATGGCAGATTCAGTCCTGCTGCAGAAATATTGAGAATTAAAGAAAGCACAAAGGGAGCAGGCAGCAGGGTTGAAACGTTTAGTGGAAATAGGGGAGCTGGTCAATAAAAGGGGATGGATACTGGATCAAAAGGGGCTGACTTACAATGGGACATGGGCTAAAAAGGGGTGCGCGCTATCCTACGGGTCAAAAATGACAAAACATTGTGCTCCCGAAGCTGTCACCTTCTGCACAGTAGGGAGGGATCTGGGAGCAAGAAGAAATGCAAAGCTAGCAACTCAATATACAGGCAATGTACAAAGGAAAAAAACATAAAGGGTGAAATTCTGTGGTGCTTGCAACAAGCTGAGACCACTGACCTCAATGAACCAAACAAAAGAAATGTTTAGAGAAGATACTGGAAAGAAAGAGAAACAAAGTATGATAAGGAAGAGTGAGATTTTGGTTAAGGCATTCATCTGGGACTTGGGAGCGCTGGGTCCATTTCAAGACTCTGCCATATATTTCCTGTGGGATCAGAAGTGAGGCATTTAATCTCTCTGCAATTCAGTCCTCATCAGTGAATAAATACGCAGGGAGAGGATATGACATGTACTTTGTGTGTGCACTGTGCCTAGCACACTGGGGTCCCCTAAGCTCAACCATACCTCACTTATGTAGAAGAAAAAGTTTGTTGAAACAGGCAGATGTGAAAAATTCCAAAATTTGATTTTTTTCTATTTTGCAGGCATTTAAATGGATCAGGTTTATTCTTAAATAAGTTTTCAAAGCATTAAACTTCCAATCACACCTTTCTATCATTTTCTGCCTTTGAGGCACTGAATACAAATATCCAACTGGTGTCCAGTGAATACAGATCTCTGAACTCCAGCCAGAGATTTTTCCTTTCTCTATTTTTCAGCGTTTCTTATTTTACCTTTTGCTCTCGTGTCATGTTCCAAAACCTCTTCTCTTTTGGAGAGGTTAGAGGAGATGAGAAAGAGTGAAATCGTAACACCTGTGACTTTCCAAAACTGGGAGAAAAAATAAGCTAAAACATTAATGATATCTGAGAAAAGTAATTTCCTCACTTTAAAGGGGTTTGGCATATTTTCAGTGGAAAGGGAGATTTTTGTTCATCCTGTCTTCTTTCCTCTAATTTAATTTAAATATATTTCCCTTCTTAACTTTTTGCAGAATGAAAGAAGCCCAGAAGAGTAAAACAGCTGGAGAAAACAGAATTTCGCCAGGTATTAAAAGACCCACACACATTTCAAGAACGATTTTTTCCTTGAAATTTTGAAATAAAACCCTGCCCCTGCCCCGCCCATGAGAAAATGCATCCGATTAAACTCTGTTCTGCGTGACCATCCTTCAACAATAACAGAGGTTTCTGGATCTTGCAAATGGACTCCTACACCAATCACTGGAGTGACTGCAGCCAGAGGGGAACACATCTCGTCTACATTGAGGTAATAAACTGCTTTCCTCTGTCACGGCAGAAAATAAGGAAGGCAACTTCTTATGTCCAGGCATGTAGCACTGTTACGTGTCCTGGACAGTATGCAAGATCTGCCTGTATCCTTCAAACCTGTGAATAGATGGCACGAAGATCACTGCCCCACAGACAAGCTGCTATTTGTCAGACAGGGCTGCCTAAGTGTGCCTAGAAAACGCCTGAGCTGCCTAATCATCAGCTGCTCTTAACTATGCTAGTTCCACAGAAATCAATTCCCAGATCTGTCCTCAGAGTTTAAATGCTGGCCACCTGGCTGATAGTCTCGCAAGTAATAAAATAATTAAAACAGGTCAAGTTACCAACTCAGAAACAGCGAGGGTTTTTTTTTGCTTCCTGCCACGTAGAGGAAAATTTCCAGTCTCCGTTCAGAATTGGCCATCATTATTAAATGCACACATGGATGGGCTTTTTGGCCGTGATATAAATGACTTAAAGCTGTGATTCAAATAGGTCTATAAAGTGCTTCTATGATGTTCCTCTCCCTTCTTTTTTCCTTTTTTTTTGAAACTGTCTCTGCTCCACTGTTCTTTGTAGAGATAAGCCCTTGAAAATCACCCTTCTTAAGGTGTAAACTTGGTGACTGTACATTATAGTTAAACATTTGATTTGTTATAGGCTAGAAAAATAGAGAACTTGAAATCTCTTCATGGTGTATTAAAGGTCACACAATTATAATAAAATCTTGCTCCAGCAGCTCCAGTCACCGACAAAATCAGTCTCAAATTTCCAGTGAACAATGAAGTCCCTACAGAGTTTCAGCTTCCCCAGGAAATCAGGGTATCTCAGGCTGTGTTGACTTTAAGGATGTCCTGAATGCCCATCATAAAAAACGTGTTACTCAACCCAGTCACAGCTCTTGCGGGGTCCTCTGATTGAAAATACACTTTTTATTCCACAGCCATTTGGGGCATCACATTTTTCTGGTTTCAGAAACTTAAAACGCAGACAGCTCTACTCTGTTCGGGCGAGACGCTACCAGCTTGAATGTCATTTCGTAGTATTCCACACATCAAAATAAAATAATAGTAATACAGAATAAAAATCTACATCCTCACAATACAAACTAATCTTCCAGCTTCCCATCAAGCGAAACATATTGACAACTGACAATAGGCAATTAATAGATTAATGAGCATAGCTCTTATCTGTCTACATTATGAGTTTATCTGGTTGTAACAGGATGAACACAACACGGGTCTGTGCTCACAGGAGTGCTGTCCCAATAGAAATGAGATCATTGCAGCAAGATATGAATGCAGTATTTTGATTACCAGGTATCGCTCAATGGAACAGAACTCACACATACACACTTTATTCTATACATTTTTAAATTATTCAAGGGCAAAGAACAGAATATAATTTACCAGAGAGAGAATTAGAGGAAAACATTTTATGAAAGCAGGAGGGATTAGGTTTTGATCCAGAGTTAAGAAGACCGCCTCTGGTATGCACAGAATCTGTCAAGATAGGTGATGGAACGTAAAAAAACCCCACCCTTTCCACCAAAAACTGAGCCTAAACCCAGTGATGTCTGCAGTACTAAACAATAAAATTAACTTTAAAAAGCCTTTGATAACCCAAATTAAAAAAATCAGACCTATAAACTATTTTTTTTCAGTGAGTCTAACTCCAAAACATGGGGCTCTTGTTTCTGATAGTGGTAAGCTCACTCACACCACAGATAAATTTGATCCACGGAAATACAGAGGTGCACTGAGGAATGCTGTGCTTTGCATGAAACCTGCAGAAAGGCAGTCTTTCCAAATGACCAAGGTAGGAAAGCGAACAAGGTATGAATTTGGGGAGCATTATCTCCATTGTATCCTGCCATTTCTCCCTGGGTCCCTGGTGGTACGCTTGTCAGTAACGCATCTCCCCAGCTCTGTGCTTACACATTCCCTATTTCTGCCGCAGGAGGAAGCCAGCTTTGCTTTTCTTGTGCCCAGAGCCAAGTTCTGCCCACTTTGCTCACATGTGTAATCTAAGTTGTCTCAACGGGGCTATTTGTGTGGGTAAAATGAATTTGCCCTTGATAGCATTATAAAGTTTCAAAATAAATATTGTGATGTTTTGTGGGTTGGCAAACACAATCTGTAATTTGCTGTGTGGCAATTGTTGTTCTGCTCCAGAATTATGCAGGCTTTCATAATGACTGACGACAGGAGACAAATGCAGCATGACAGTTGCATGTTGATCATTCTATACAATTTTGCTCATAGGCCATTTACTGGGTTTCTTTCAGAGCCCAGTGCAGCTAAAAGAAAAACTCCAGTGGAGTGAACTTTGGATCAGGCTTGATGTTACTCTGATATAATATGCTATACAATAAGAACTGAGGGATTTACTCTGATTCAGACCAAGCCTCCATATGGAAATGGAGCCATAATCTTGATGATGACAGTCTCCTGGGAACGTTGTGATGGTCCCAGGCACTGCTGTCCCAGCTACTCACTACCAGCCCACACAGAGCAACACATGCCTCTGCTTCCCCACGTCAGGGCACAGTGTCAGAGGTGCTGGGGAAACATTGCATGGGTCACTCTCTGTTACTTAATTCCAGCAGTGGAGCAGTGGAATAGCTGCACACAGGAGCATTTAAACCACAGAAGCAAAAATTGCCAGAGAACATCTCAAAGCTTCATAACCTTCTTTACACCTGGCCCTCTGCTGTTTTAAACAACTGTCATGTTGGAACAGTGGGAAGGGGCTCAAAGGCTACTTCTGCATGTGTCTGTCTGGATGACAAAAGGATCTATACAAGCCCAGACAAATATGGTATTATTATATACTGCATTGAAAAGGGAATTCAGTTTGTATCTCATTTTTAAGAGCTAATATTCTTTTATCTGATCAAATGGTAAACAGCATTGGTAAATCAAGTTTTGATGGCATATGTATTTGCAAACAAAACTTTATATTCAACCTTTTCTAAGATGATCCCACAAATCTGTGTTGATATCCTCTGTGGTCACATTGTTTAAGAGCCTGGAAAACAGAATAGCCTCCACGCACTGCTTTAAACCATGTACACGCACTTCTACATTTCCTAATTGAATGGGACCTTCTGGGTGCGCAGCGAAAAGCAGCTTTGAAAAATCAGTGTAGAGAGGGACAGAATGTTTTCCAAATGCTGATTTTATTCTGTTCTTGGGTATTCTATTCCACAGGAAACCAAACTAAAACTTCCCCACTGGGAACTGCAATGTGTCGTTCAAACACATCCCTCAGCAAGGCACTCTGCCTCGGGGATGACGTGTTCATGGATGCCTCCCAGAGCACCCTGCTACACTAAGCTGAAGCTCCTAGGCCCCTCGAGTGGAAAGGTACAGACAGCACGGCACCAAAGACTGTGAGATACTACAGTTCTCTTAAATACATTCCCTCCTTGGGCACTGTCAGCCATCGTTTTAGCTGGATGCCTGAGGACTAGTCTTGTATAATGGCCTTGACACCTTGCTTCGTCACTCCTCTTCCCAGGATTTGAGACACTGATACACTGGAAGGCACCACAAAACCGCCTCTACTATCTCCTGGCAAAACCGAGCCGTGAATGTTTAATGCAGCTTGGTACATTTGCTCCTTATCTCCATGGTAAAAGTGGGAGAGAAGTCCCAGGTGTTCACCCCCAGTCTTTCTGCGAAAACTTCAGTTTTATGGCTCAATCTGGGATCTATCTTTTGCGGTTTCTGGGGAGAGCTGCTGACAGAACTATCAAGAAACATCCCCTGCCTGTTTTACTGGGAGATACATCCCAGATTAGACGATATGAAACAAATTTGAGCAGTTGTGACTCACTTGTTTTCTTCATACTATGAAATGTAGCATACCAAAGAGATCACCGATGATCATCGATGCTTAAGCAGAATAACTGTATGTCCTGGTATGTCCTAAACCACGATACTGTAGCACTGAGGAGAGCAGCCCTTTGGTCACAGAAAATTACTTCTGTTCTTTTAGCAGGTCATGCCTACTTGTTAGATTTTTCCTATGGAGAATTAAAAAAAAATCCTCCTGAGCTCGTGTTTGAATGTGTGGACCCAAACTGCCTCAATAGAGAACACGAGGAAGAAAAACAATGATTAAGCGCCAACATCGCTGACTGGAGTAAAACTACTAACAGACAACAGCTTCTGTTGACGTAAAATGGTGCTGCTCCACTGAGGTCAGGGGAAACAGCAATATTTTATCTTAGCTAAGAATATCTGGACAAAACTGTTTCTCACTTTTAAATTATAATGAATACTTTAACATACTTAAACATTTTCCTGTGAAGGAATTAATGAAGCCATGCTTAGATCTGTGGACACGTTTACAGCCCTTTATTTAGGATACAAGGAAAAATAAGGTCCTTTAAGAAATCAGCTACATGAAGCAACAGGAGCCGTTATCCAGAAGAGAGAGATAGCAAGGTGTTTTAAGCAGCAGTTGAACCAAATGGTTACCTTCAAAACTGATATTGCAACGCTGAAACAGGCAGGACAAAGGATTTCAGACACACTTAAGCATGAGCTGGGGGAAAAAAACAAACCCAAAAATAACAGACAAGAGCAGACAAGTGTTGGCTTAGGGATACTTTAGACCTGATAGCAAATATGTTAACCATTGTAGAATCCTTCCTATGCGCGGGAAAAGCAATGGGACCTAGTAGGTTCTTTGCAAACAAACAGGATTGCACCAAGTTTGATATTAATTCCTCCTTTCACTATTGATCTCTGCTGCTGCCTCCCAATCTGGAAAACCAACTAGCAATTCGGCTCAAAAGGAGAGCACAATGCAAAAGAATCAAAAGCCAGCTGAAGAGAGCTACACACACATCCTTCTCCCTCACCATCAAAGCACAGGTCTGTTCTCCCAACCTCTTTGGCCCTCCGTTTTGGTCTCTAAAATGGAAATAACATTGCAGAAGAGAGCGAGAGTCACAGATCGTGAGCCCACTCAGTCAACTCTGGAAGAAGGAGCTCCCCTTCTGGCCTTCAGCATTTTTATGTCTGCAGTACTTCCCATATGGCAAGCGCTACATACATGGGGAATAACCGTTTTAGTTCTATGCACAGAAGCTATTTTAGCTTAAAACATTTGTGGAAAAACACCAGTTTCAGCTGCCTGACTGACAAAGCTCAAATGAAATAGAGGAGGTTTCAATGCAAATATAAAGCTCTTTACAAATCTCAGACTTTGTGACATGACATCAGCTGTGAATGTGAAACAGCATATAGTTGTGTTTTGTTGCAACAGCAACAATTTAAAGATCAAATACCTTTTTCTACCAGATTCCCCATACTGATTTCTGAGAATGAAATTACTCATGAAATACAAAGGATGTTTGCAAAGTAGAATGTTTGCATATGCTTCATTAATTAGTTTGGCAAGGCCTTCAATACCAAAGTTGCCTGTATTTTTACACAGGTTTGGGACATCCAGCTCAGATTTTTCATTATTCATGTTTCTGCACCAATTGTGCTCTGTGTCATTTCACACTTAAGAAAACCAAACCAACCAACCAAACAAAAAAAACTAATGGAGCTTGGAATTTGTCATTCTGCTGAGATTTCTAAAAATACCCTTCCAGAAAAACTTCCATTGAACTTAATGGGAATGGGAGAGATGGTGCATACTTTTCTTTCTCTTGGAGCTTTCTCAAAGTCCTACAGTATTACTGTCCTTGTAATCTCGGCATCAATTTCACACTCAGCTCATGATAAGCTGAACTTTCAGGAAAACTTACTGTGAATTTTCAGATGAAACAACATCTCATTGGAATACACCAGCTTGTTCAAACAGAAAGTTTTAGGCTTTGACAACCTCCCAGCTCAACACCGACAGGGATGTTTTGTAAAACTGTTTGTGGGGCTCCTAAATCAACACTCTTTGGCAAGGAGGTGATGGACTTCCTAGGTTGCCTGTGACACCTCAGGAACTGCTTTATCCCATTTTGAACAGAAACAGGAATAAAACCCAATCATTCTTCTGAAGTCTATGTTTCTGAATTTCCTTTCCATCTCCACTTCTCTTGTTTGCATCTCATCCCACACCCACACATCCAAAAAAAGGTCTTCCAGCAACACACAAATGTTAAATCCGCCTTCTCTGGCCTGGTTACTCAGAGGAGCAAGACAGCTACAAGGAGCAGCACTGAGAGAAGTGATGCAGCAGCAGACACTAGAGTCTTCACAAGGACTTACCCAGCTGCTGAAGTACTGGACTGGTTTGATAGCTTTTTCCATGTAGGTCCAGCCCAACTTTCACTTTCGGTTTTATTGCAGGAAAAAGCTATTCAATGCCAGTCACTTGTGGTCAGCAGTACTTAGCATTACCTACCAGTTCACAAGTGTATTCAGGAACACCCAAAAGAAACAGATGGGAAAACCCATATAAATAACTATAACGGACTAAACTCCCAAAGTAAGGAGCACATCCTCATGCAAAGCCTGTCCTGCCTCTCCACAAATGAAGACATGACAAGCTGAAGAATCTTCCTACAATTTGGAGAAATAAAGAGGAACAGGGAATATTTTAGAAGGGAAGTGCAAAAGGTAAGAGGGTTGGGGAACTGTCTTCCTTATTTTTACATATTTATTTTCACCTTCTCACAAACATAAGTATACATTTATGTACCTTTGCATGGCATTTCACTCCCTAGTAAATACCAAACACTCATGAAGAGTTTCTGAAATTAGGAGGAACTTGCTCATGGTTTATGTGCTCCCCCTAAGAACACCACATCATTTCAGTCAAGACAGAGAGGGCCTGGACAATACTCTAAGATGTAAGTAACCTTGTCTACCTCATCAAATGCATCCCTCCTACTAAAAACCAAGGGTCCACTGGCCTCAATGTTGCTGCCTGTGCACTGTGTGCAGCCATTAAATAAAGCCCCCAGCGTTTTACTGAGCTCAGACAATCATGCTGGACAATGTACCAGGATCAATGCAGGAGATGAGGATAAAGACCAAACAGCTCTGGAGATGTCCTAGAGAAGACTAGTAAACAACAGGCCTCCATAAGAAAGGTGATAGAAAAATCAAATCACACTGAAATTTATCAAAGCTTAAAGCTGCTTACGAAAATGGCTCAAGGTGAATGATTAATTTCAAGCCAGGCCAAATTGAGGAAAAGAACCTTGATGCACACACCAATTTTGTTCCTCAAAGTCAAGAATTGCCTAATCAATAGTAGTGCTAAAAGGAGATGGGCGCTCTCAGGGGTACCATTACAAAGAATTGCACTGGGTTTTAGCCACCTGGCTCCCAATTGCTTTAATAGATGTCACACGGCTAAAGCCCAGTCTAAAGCTTTAAAACCTTACCCCTCAGTCTTCCTGAGCATCCGCTGCTGTCAGGTGGCAAATGTGAAACAGCAGGAGGGACTGTGAGATTTACTCCTGTATTGACCAGTACTAGAACATGCCCAGGAATTTGCACTTGCTGTTGCAAGTGTCAGTTACTGGGTGAAGAAAGGCAAAGCAGGAGAGGGTAAAAGGGGTGAGTGAGAGAAAGTGAAAGAAACTGTACTTAACCCTTCCTCTGTTGAAGTGTTGATAGCAGTCTGCATCAGGTACTCACATTGCTGGGCTAATCCAATCAGCCCTCCTCTTCCATTAGCTAAAAATAAACTAGGACTTTTTAGGTAATGCTCTGACGGCTCCCCCCATTCCAAATTGTGCTCAAAATCTTAATGGAAAACCTTCAAGGTGTTTAAGGTTTTAAATCAAATAAAGAAGCAGACAAAAGGAGAAAAATCCAATCAGAGCAGAAAGAGTTGGCTTATACAGGAACTGATTTTCTTTCCATTTTCACCAGCACCAAACTCCACATAAGCAGTAGCTAGAGAGACAGAAGGAAGCAGACAAAATTGGACAGGAAGGAAGAGTTTCTTTCATGCTCGTATTATTCATAATTTTACACAAGGAGAGGCGGCATCCTGTCAACAAGATCTGGGCTTCACTTGGTTCCTGGGCCTGCTAGCGGTCAGCGATCAGATCGTGAGCACTCTGCTCCATTTCTCAGGCAGCTTCTACAGCTCCAGAGCCCTCCAGGGACAAGACTGCCCTGGCATGCCTAGAGGAGAGCAATGGAAGTTGGCCTTGGTAGCACCCTCCTTGCAAGAGGTCATGTTGTGGTGGGGCTCTCATAGAACATATGACTGCCAAGTAATAGCAACCACTTTTTAAGAGGAAGTGGGGAAATATTGTCATGAAGAACAATGAATCAAAATACTCCTAAGTGGAAGTGGGTGGGGAAAGTGAACAGTGAAAATAAGTAAACTAAGGAACTTAAAAAAAAGAAAGAAATTCTGGAACAAAACCTGAGCCTTCCACTTACAATGANTACCTAACTTCCTGCCAGCCATTTAGAAGACTGCGCATCTAAAGTTTAGATGGGTAATGGTTGGACATTGGTTATGAGAGAAGAAAGGGAATGGAAAAGTCTTCTCCAAAATAGCAGACAACTGTTAGGAACATGCGAAAACTAGGAAATTTTGTTATATATATATATGAGCCTGAACATATTTCACAGTATGGCCCCTTTCCATTGAACCCTACATACATTGTATGTGCTTTAGAATAATAATTGTTTTAAAAAAAAAAACAGAGTGCCCTGAGCCAAAGCAAAACTGTGTACTGTAAGAAACTATGAGTGTTGAGATTTCTTTTGAAATAAAGGACTGAAGTCTGATAAGAAAGTGGAAGATGGTACTTGCAGGTCTGATCCAGATCCCATTAATTTTGTAAGCTTTGAATCCAACTGTAAGTGTAGGCCTGGCTCGTGAGCCACAGAGTATTTGCAAGGGCTACTGTTAAGCTGGCTTTTGCAGTATCTCTCTTCATAGACATTAGAGCCAAACCACATCAGTTCCCCTTAGTTGAGCTGGATTGGCACTTTGGAAATCCTAGTGCACAGGAAAGGTTTAAATCCTCACATTTGAGGAGTAAGAGCAACACAGAGCTCAGCTACCAGCTAAAAATGGCTCGAGAAAAATGTAGGTAGAAAAGCTGGCAGGGAAAGGAGAAACAATGAGCAATAAAATGGAGAGGGGAATGAAATGAAAAAAAGGTACAAACAGGAAAGGAGAATAGGAAACAGTATGGGAAACAGTGGGGGGGAATTAAATTAATAAAATCAAGGAAAAGAACTAATGAAACAGAAACAATGAGAAACAGAGGAGGGCACTAGAACTCACAAAGGAAAAACAAACAAGAGGCAAGAGCTATATTGGAGGCAACAGAAGGAAATACTGAAGCAATAAGAGAGAGAAAGAAAAGGGAGGGGGAAAGGTGTGAGGAGCTGAAAATGGCAAGACATAGGAGAGAAAATGGGGGAGAGAGAAAAAGAAAGGTAAAGAGAAGGAATTGCACAGGGGAAGGACCAGAAAGAGGAGAACAATCCTAGGGAGCCTGCTGTGGTGGGTCGCAGAGGAGTTCACAAGCCCATGCACTCCAACTATTTCTTTTTGATTCTGTGTCATTGTCAGGCTTCAGACTGCAGCTGCAAATTGTTTGTCTGGCAGTTCTGGTAGGTTTGATTCAATAACTCCTATAAGAGGGCAGGCAGGATATCAATGCTGCTTTATTGCCTTTTTCTCTGCCTACAATAGCAATCCTCCAGTTTTACAGTATTATAAAGTGCCATCACTGGGGGTTGTATCTCAGCATAGTCACGTCTCATCTTCCTAGGCTATAATAAGCTGGCAAAGGTAAAAGTCTGAAACTACGTGAGCTTCATGAAATTATTAACACTGAGGCCTAAAGATTGGCATCAGGGATGGGCACTGAGCAAACAACAGACCCTTGCTTCCCAAGTACCACAGTGAGGGGTAGCTACATCCTCCAAGGATCAGCTCCACCAAATATACTTGGTAATCTGTGTCTCATTCCAGCCACTAATGGACAAAGCATGAACACTCCAGAGGAACAGAAAAAATAACCCATGTGGTCCTGTCAGTTGGGTAACTTTCACGCCTCTCTCCAAATCCTTTGGAGGTGAGGTCTTTAAAAATAATCACACAGCAACATTTAACATAAGATTGGACTGACTGACATGGACTTACCATTTTTCCACCTGGAAGCTGGTTCTTTCAGGCTGCAGGGGTGTCCCTCACCAGGCTGACACAGAGAAATTTCCCCAGCCTTGAGTGTGCATGATCTGTCAATAAAAAGAGGCTTTCAGTTACACAATGCTGTCAAATAGCACCTTTTACAAACACTAAATTCAAGTTAAAAATGTCACAACAAAACAGGAAAATCACCACCGAGAAAACTGCCTGTGAGGCATTTTATTGGTGTGTCTTTTAAAAAAGAAAAATTCCTGGCACATTGTTCTGGTTAAAGCCACACAAATCAGAACAGAACTTCTCATTCAGGCCCAGTCATTACAAATATTGGGAGTAGCTGAATAGAAAGAGATCCATTTTGTCTGCTTAAACTGTGTCTCGCATACATATACACATATATAAAAATCCCTGTTTCATTGTAAAAATCTTGGTGGATGTCTTTAAGGTTGTATTTAGAATTCATTGTGACTTTACACTGCAGTTTATTCCATATATTTCCATCCTTTTGAGTCACACTGTTCAACCTCCTACTTATTCTTAATAGATTAATTTGTGATTGCTCCCGCGACATTTCAGCCTTTCATGATGGAGAGCAATTCCTCTCATTTCACTCATCAAGGCTCCATATAATAATGAAAGTTCCCATAGGTCACCTCTATTGTGCCTTATTTCCTTAACCCCTTTAGCCTTCCGCTCTGATGAGTGTTCTTAAACCTGGAGCTGTCTGGGCTAAGGCAAAAAAAAAATTTCTCCTGCAGGGCGACAGCAACTGAATCCATATTGCATCAGTTCTATAGAAAATGTGACTATAGCCATGTGATTTCAGTTCTCTGACACCTTTACATTGTCATAATATCCTATTTGTTTTTTTCCAAGCAGTTATACACACAGGATTTTTCTCTAATAACCTCAGGTCTCTTTTTTCTTTGGCACACTGAATAATATGAACTCTGCTGTGGTTCACTAGCTCTAGACTTACTGTTACAGCCACTAAAAGATCCAAATCCTCCTTGGCTTGGTAAACATTGCTTCTTACTGTTTGCTTAATCTTTATATTTGGCAGAATAATCAATGCCTGCTATTTTACATGTTATAAAATTCCAGAATAAAATTGACAGGCAAGATTCTGAGTTGCTGTAAGTTGGCATGTGCCTAGCACCACTTCACTGGTCCAGCTTCTCACATTAAATAGATGCTCCAAAACAAACCTGGAGGGCAAGCCACCAATTTGTATTTTCCAGTTGTTACTTATGACCAATAGCTGTTTGCTAAGTTGTGGCCCTGCTTCATGATTTACATTTATGTAGGGGAAAGTCCCAACACAGCCTGCAAGCAGGCAGGCATGCTCACACCCTGCAGAAGACGTGTGTTTCTGGGTGCAAGTGAGGGGTAGCTTAAGGTGTCCAAAAGTAGCCCTCTTCTCCCAAGAAATCCACATAAAAAGAATGAATCATTGCATTTTTTTAAAGAAAAAATTTACATTGCGTCATATTCCAGAATCTCTCTTTTGTGCAATCTGTCCATTCCATAGCAAACAAAATCTTTCTGACCAGCAATATAGCACTAAATAAAACAACTGCCATTCATACACACACCCTTGAAGGTTGTGCATCTTTAGAGGGAGGAGAGAACAGTTAGTTCAAAGTAATTCAGTGCTGATTGGGTTGGGGATCATTTTCTGGCAACTAAGGATGGGATTGAGACCAAAAAAATCATTTCAAATAACTATGAAGGAGTCACACGATAGCAACACCTTTCGGTCTCTAGAGACCTAGAATTGATTTGAACTGGTCTACCACTTAAATGGAGAAAAGCTATTATCCCATCACTAATCTCTTGAGCCATTCAGTCCCACTTGAGCCAATTTTTTCTTCAACAAGCTATTTTACATATTTCACTTAGCCCACCATCTTTATGGAAGCTTATCACATGATTTATGTAAAAAGATAAGTACTTCTCCCCTTTACATTTCTGTTTATTCTTGGGTTTGTTGCTAACACAACAGAACTATCAAACATGTTCCCTTTCTTCTCTCCTTATGCAACTCTGCTTTTCTTGCTTCCATTCACAAAATAAGACAATTTCTTAGTCGTTTTTGGAATAAGACTCAGCCTAGAAGCATGTGTTCTAGAGATTTTTTTTTCCAGATAAATGTAAATTTATTGCCCTCAAATGTTGTAGAAGTCATCAGTATAATGCTGATAACTCCTCAATAGCTCTGCAGCCCAAGAAGGGTCAAATCCAGGATTTGCAGAGTGAGAACTGAAGTACAGCATTGCTAAGTATCAAATTTGCAAAAGAAGCCTTCGTTTTCAGTTGCATTCATGGGCACCAGAAGGTGGACACAGCGCCCACAAGTATACAAAGGAGCTGTAACTAATAATTAAGCATATCTTAAAAATTAGGCCTTTGGTGTCTGATACCGGACTTGCAAAAAATTAAGACATCCGTGTTGGAAAGCCATTTATGAAACTGGGGGCTGCAAATGGGGCCATCATGTCTGTGGTAGAGCAAAGCTGAGAGACAGCGAGGTCGGAGCTGTGGTTTGGTGACAGGACCACACCAGCCCAGCAGGAGAATTCTTTCTGGTGAGAAAGCAAACGCACATTCATGCTCTTGACTTCTCTCACTGTTTTTCCACTATTTTGTGCGCTCAGAGGAGCCTGTTTTGTCTACTTCGTGCTTTCTCTTCCTTAAGCGTTTCCCCTGTAGTTTCTCCCACCACTGAATTTACTTGGCCTCCTCCATCACTCCTGGAATTAGAATCCACGCCTTCAAAAAAACTGCGCTTTCTTCATTTCAGGCAGCTAATCCCCCTCCCGCTCACCCCACAGGTTACACTGCTGGAGCAACACTACTTTGATACTGTTCCTCTGGCAGCAATTAGAATCAAATCAGCACCAGGCTGTTTATAAAAAGGGATGTTGCTATAATGACACTATCAATTCTTCCAAACATTGTAGCTATTTATCAAGTGATTAAAGTAGAGTAACTTACTCTGGTTTTACTAGCCTATTTTCCATTGGAACTTAAAAGCTTTTACTGCCTCAAGTATGGCACTTGGACTGCTAATAATTTCGATTTTATTACATTATCATATTTTTTAGATTTATTTCTAGGTTTTGCATAAGATTCAAATTGTTACCCAGTTTATAAAATAAGATAAATTTATCTTGGTCAAAAATCACATTAAGATAATTATCTTGCCCTTTTAGCAGATAATGTTGTTTGTAATATATTGAAAATGCTTATTTTTTGTTTTTTTTTCTAACCACTCATTCTTGCAAAAGTGGCAAATTTTTTCCTAATGCAGGCAACTCTATCTCCCTCTCACTGTCAAGAGCTGTCATATCTCCTTCCCTTTTCCCCTCTCCATTAGGGGAAACCAAACAAAACGTGCCTGCTCTTGGCTGGCCAGGCTTGGACGCCTGTGTTCCTGGTAGGCTGACTGTCAGCAGGGCTGACTGGTCCGCTGGTCATGCTATGCTGCAGTGTCGGGGACTTATGGGGAGTGCTTACTCGGGCAGTCCCACACTACGATTAAGGTATCAGAGTGGGGTATTGGCAATACGCACGCTAAGAGACACCGTGACAGCCTCTCTGTCCTCACCGTGACATTGGCCTCTGGCCAATGTGCTCTGCCACGCATGTAGCTTCATTGTACTCCTCACCAACTCCCTGCTTCTCTCTGTTAAGGGAAATATTAACCATTGATAGCCGACAGAGAAGACCACTTCTTGAAGAATGAATGGAGGTCAGTGGCTGATTCCTTCTCCCTTTGCCCTCTCCGTCAAGCCTTGGTATCCCTGAAACTGCTGCACTGCCTCCCCTCATGAGTCCACACTTCTCCTTCCACCTCCCCAAAGTAGCAGGCTGCTAACGCTGTAGCCTGCCAAGGAAATTAATTCAGAGCCAATTTGGTCAGATACTAAATATCTGCTAAAACTCCCAAATTATCTGAAAAATATTACTTATTAGGTATCAGCAGAAAGTTGCAGCAACTAACCCTAGAGTACGCAAATCCTACCTGCCCTCTGCCCTGCCCACAGGGTCTCTGGGGAAGGTTATTTATCTGAGCTTTCTCTTCAAGTATCTGGATGTTTGTCTTGAACAGCCTCATGATGGCCCTATGATGATGTCTGAAAAGCCACCTATGATGTCCATCATTAGCACTTTGATTAACTGAAATTAGATTATGGGAAATGGTGGTATTTAAAAAGCACAAATTCACAATTAGATCAAACCCTAAAGAGATTTTTTTTGTGAAAAAACTCCAAATAGTGCTTGTTTAGGGGAAAAAAATCAGCTTCAGGGAAGTTTAAGTTTTAAATTTTGTTTACAATGCATGGATTTTCCTTTGTGCATATACAGCATTATTATACAATAATAATTTATACTGACATGTTTTAACTTGATCTTAGTAATTACTTAAAATAACTCCTCCTACTTTAAAAATTATTAAGGACGTGCTGCTCAGTATTGATGGGAATAACTATTACACAATAAAGTAAGTGGCATTCTGGTGTAGAAAAAGAATAGCAATACCATAAGCTTTGAAGAGGATAAATGAGGATTCTTCAATTATTCCAGTACGCCAGCAAGCACTCGTGACAGAGGTATCAACAAACAGACACTGGCTAATATCCAAAAGGTTTCAAGATATGATGTCGAAATATGAACTTTTTTTTGAGTTAAATTATTCACATTTCTCAATTTCTAATGTAGCCTAGGAGCTTTACAAAAACAATTCTCTCCCTGTATTTTTCCCCACTTCTTGCTCGAGGGCCCAGGAAGGTAGAGGGTGTACCCTTCCTTTTTTCTGCTTTAATGCAGACAGAGAAAAAGAAGTAACTCCAAATTGGAGAACACCTAAAAAAAGTCCCAAAACAGAGCTAAACCAAATTTTCTCTAAGCGTTCAGGCTCCATTTCAGTTTGGGATTAAAGTGAAGATCGGTTTACATATCTGTGTTATTTCTGATGACAATTCTATGGAGTGTATATAGACAGAAATTCACCTATTTTCAGTGAGAAAATATCTACCTTTTTCCTTCACCGTTGCTTAGAACCCAGGCGACATTAAACCCCCTTTGGGCCACCCTCCACAGCCACGCAGCCAGCAATGTGGGGACTACACACACACAGCAGAAGCCAAGTACAAGGGAGGCAGCTAAGGCTCCCTGCAGTGAGAATGGGTTCGGTTCTGTGGATTTCAGGGCAGTCATAGAGAAATCGCACCAACAATTTGTATAAATCACAATCCAGACAAGTTGGCAACAAAAGTTTGACTGCTTTGCATACTCTGTATCTCTGAACACTTTTTTCTCTTGTAGTGACACAGTGAAGAAACTGATGATCATAAATATGGAGTGTATCACCCTGTCCTTTAACTCCCTCCTTGTTGCTTCTGCAACATAATACATGCATCTCAAATAAATTAAACGTGACATATAAAATCAGTTCATGTTTTTGGGAGGTTGTCAAAATCCTGGGAAACCAAAACGTTGAAAATCACTTGTCAAAACGTTCTGGGATGAAGTAGTTAAGCTGTCATCAACAGCTTAAACACTGTTTATTTGAATATGTAAAGCAACTTTTTGAAAAAACGTAAGTACAGAGTCTGTTGATCAGAGTTCTTTCTCCAGACGTCTTAATTCTGCTTCCCTGATCTCCTGGGAAAGAAAACTTCACAAGAAGTGCAAGGCCACATACACCCACACTGAAGTAAGTACACTGTTCTGCTGACACAACTGATTTGACAAAGTATGGCAATGGTATTACCATGGTACTACAGGATTATTACTCTGTAGTGCCCATTATTTGAAATGGAGTTACCCTGTGCTTACCACAAAACAGCAAGTAGCATTTTGCAGTAACACAATAAATAACCCATGTCATCTCTGTATCTACACCTTTTGCAGGAACAGATACAGAGCCAATCTAAAAACAAATCTAAAAGTGCTATAATAATGCCGGAATGACATGCCTCTTAAGCTGTTTACAGCTGACAGACTAAGTGAAATGGTTTGACAAGGAAGAACACAGTATGTGTTGACAGCCCTGCTTAGTTCATATTTGAAAGGCAAAATTAAAGTCATACTTTTACAAGGTGCAGAATTCTGCTCACTTGAAGGACATTCTCTTAAGCAAGGCATGGTATTAAGCCTCTGCCATCCTCCTCCTCCTGTCTCCCATTTTTATGTGTAGGCCACTAAGTGGCACACCTCAAAAACCAGTCCTGACTCCCTATCTCAGTAATTGCTTGTGAAAACGTATCATTTAGAAGAGTATGGAGAAAGAGCAACAGCGAGAGCAGCCATAAATGTTCACCCTCCGTAATTTAAGGGAGCACGGCAACATATGGGCAGCATTTGGCTTTTCTTACAGCAGGCAGCACCGTTAGGAAAAAGCAAACATCAAACAAAGGCTGAGTACAAATCCCCTCTATCCACAGAGACACCTTTCACTTGATTACAGGATATGAGAGAAAAACATAAAAACATGGTGAATCCTAAAAAAAGTAAATAAGAGCTAAGATAGGTCAGAGGAAAGGGCTGGAGACAGGCGTTAGGAAAACCAGACTGGTATGGCAGTACTTTCACAGCTTTAAGGCAAAGGGAGCTGGAAGGCTCAAAGGACAAATGGTGGCAAATACCTGGACTCTCATTTTCACCTTGTCCTTGCTAATCCTACGGGCTAGCCGTAACCAGAGGCTGCCAGCAGCTCATGCGGTGGTCACTGTGAGAGTAATTTGGTGGGCTCAGTCCAGCTACTACTGAAGATGTTTCTTCACTGCAAAAGCTCTTGCTAATACTTGGCCCCTCACTGTTAGAGGCCATAGGAAGCCATGGACATTCACATTCCCTCACGCTTTGAGGGACAGTGACTCGGTTATCATACAGCAGATGCACTGAGGAGGGAAAAGCCAACACCTGCTATTCCTTTTCTGTGGATAAGCCCAGAGGTTCAGCTGCTAGCAACTCCCGTCAGTCCAGCTCTTTTAACGAGCCCTGTAATTGATGAAAATGAGCCCAAAGTTGCCAGATTAAATTAGCTCACTGAGGGGAACTACCAGGAAAGCATTAGGAATTTTCTGCACTTGGAGGCATAGGATGCAGTTTCCATTACATTTACACTGGACCAACTGTACCAGCTCAGCTGACCAGGACCAAGGAGCTGCACCGTCAGTGTTCAAGAGGAAACTGGCTGCTGGCAGCACCTTCCTTACAGGTAAGTGGAGAGCTGGATCCAGCTGTAACCTTAGCCCAGACTTGGCTTGCAGCCGTTCCCCACAGTTTCAGCTGCAGCTCCGTGCCCAGAGCCCGCTCACAGATCACGAACAGGGATTGTTCAAAACTTCAGGTCGAAGCTGCGGTTCAGGACTCGGAATGGTGCTGAGTGGAAGCATTTTTTCAAACTAATGGAAGTTTTGCCTACATATTTCTTCCCACACATGAAGGTCATCAAATGTTTGTGTGCCAAATGTTAGAATTGATGCCATCCTAATGAACTCTGAAAACATTTTCCTGTCAAAGCGAATAGAACAAGTTGACATCACTGATCCCAGCATCGACCAAAGAGGAAAAACAAACAAAGCATCAGTTCAAAAACCAGAGGTTTTTTTGTGCTCTGAGTTCAAGGATGTGAGTCCAGCAGTGCAATGACAAAGAGGAGCATGGTGCAGATGACAAAAGGGTTACTCTCACTGCAAAGGAAGTCTGTCCTGAAGGAAGGAGATTGCCTCAGCATCAAGGTCAGAAAAGCCTGGGCACTACCTCCTCCTACCCTGTGGCACACATGAGATCCCTCATGTCTGAGCTGCGTTGGGTTATTATCTGTAACGTGTGCTACAGGCTAGGACCTGAGCGGAGAGTAAAACCTACTACTAAACCCTGTCAGAAGTTGCAAGCTGATTACACTCTTAAAAGCAAGCCAGCAGCTCTCAACTTGTCTACTGAGAAAATTTTTCTTTCCTATTGGAGCTGCCTATCCTTGTCGCCTTCTCCTCCGTCTCCCAGGGGATCTCCCAAACATTCTATCCAAGTATAACCCATGGAATGGCAACCCTGCTACAACTGGGTGCAAGTATGAAGCAAGTGTATCTTACAGTTATGCTGCTAAATGGAGTTTGGGGAGATCCAGACGCATTTCCTCCTTCCAGCACATTATTCCTGTATGTCCCTTGGCAAATTCATGAAATCATTCCACATGGGAAATAACCATACCTCCTCTTTTGCCTCTCCTGCTTGTTCAGAAATTTGGGACAGGGTTCATCTTGCTGTGCACAGTTCCTAGCAAAGAAGTGCCTGGTCACAATCTCTCTAGGTAGCTCGGTGGTTCAGTACACAACTAATTAAAGCCAATTTTACTATTCATGCAGTACAGAGGAAAAGATAGAGACTTTCTACAGAGTACACAGCGGGTCTGCAAGCCTGGTGAGAGTGGCTAGGTACCAAGCACCAATGAAGTTCCCAAACTAATGTTTCTCCTCAGCTGCTTTGGCCATTTTTTGAAGGAGATTTTTCACAGAAATTGCTACAGAATGGAGGTCCTGTTGAAAAGTACAGCATTAAATTTGGGAATAATGACAGAGGAACCAGAGCAGAATTAAAAGGATGAAACGTATTTTGTTGCTCCCTACATCAAACACATTTCCATTTTATTTACTGTTTTAATTTCCAGTTCTCCCATGCTCACCCTGTGCCATCACCCATGTTTCTGAACTGAAAGGTATTCTCTCTGCTCCCATTTCTCCAAAAGTCAGTTCTAATCTCAGTCACTCTCCAGCTCTTGCAGTTTTCTTTCTCCTTGACAAGCCCGACCACTTAAATTTCTATCAGCTCAGACAACATTTACCGACACCCCTTTCTGTTCCTATCTCATTTATTCCCCTTCCAGTTTTTGTGATGCCATCATACATCTATGCCAGCACACAGAGTATGCAGCAATAGACATATAGATCCTGACTATGTTCAGGAAAGGGGAAAGGTTGAAGTGAATAACATCCTGTGTATGAATGATTCCTTTGCTTGCTATACTACAGTGAGCTGTGATTTCATACACTGTGATGGATGTGAGTTATGGGTCACTCCCTCACTTGTGAAAATAAATGTACAACACTTGCCAATTGTTATACTGTATATTACAAAATTCTATCACTTAAGATTTATACACTTAGCAAACCAATTACACAAACAATACAGCTATACCACGGCGGCTCTACTGACAGGTTTTTTGTTCTTGAGACAGACAGATGCAAAATGACCCTTAGCAATAAAGTGGTGCTACATTATCCAGAGGGGGACATTTTATGGACAAAAAGTTTATCATATCCAGAGTTTGCCTTGGGTGCAGTGGACTTAGCATGTGTTAAGTAATGCTTAAGTGATCTGCTGAACTGGCCTAATAGCACAAAACACTCCTGGCTCTATTTGCTTATAAATACATTTCAAGGCACTGTAGTGCCCTAAATGGTCTGGGACCCAGTTACTTAAGAGATATCATCTCTCCTTATAAATCTTATGTGGTAATTCAGAACTACCAGTTGTTCTTTCTTTCTTTTCCTGTGCGGGCAGTGGGGTTTCTTTAACAGTAGATGCATGAGCCTGGAACCTGTCCTCATCAGCCTTCGCACACAACAATGCTTCAGAGGAGTATTTCAAGGGGAAATACGAAGCTGGTCTCTTCAGTGTGACAAACACCAGTTAATCTCTTGAGCGATATTTTACATCACATTAGCGACAGAGGACCTGGTTGTGACTAGCCATGTGTTCAGCAAAGCTATTCCAGAAATCTTTTTCTATTCTTCCTATAAACACAGAACCAGTGCAAGGGCTGGAAAAATCACACTTTCGAATGCACCACCTATCCACAAGGTCTGAGCTGTCCTGGCATCCAGGTAATGTCACCAGAGAGACTGGAAACCCTTGCTGATGTCAGCTCCAGCCAAGGCTCCCTTAAAATATTCACAGTGCCGCTGGCACATACTAGCTAATCACAGTGGGTCCTGGCCACTTTTATTTTATTTACAACCACATTTTCCATTTCAGGTTCATTTTAACTGGCATGAGCTGCTGAAGCACTGGATGACCTTATCTGCTTTCCTCAAGGGAAACAGATACATAAAGTACATAAGATTGCAGGTTTTTACGATTAAATGCTATAAACAGAGATTAAATTATATGCTTTTTATCCCTTTAAGGAACTCTTGTTCATGGCATTCTGTTCCAGATTTCCAAAATAATTTCTACTTACATTCGCATTTAGAAGCATATAAACACAGCAAAGAGGGAATACGTTTCATAGAATACCAGGTTGGAAGAGACCTCAAGGATCATCTGGTACAATCTTTATTGGCAAAAGCACCGTCTAGACAAGATGGCCCAGCACCCTGTCCAGCTGAATCTTAAAAGTGTCCAGTGTTGGGGAATCCATCACTTCCCTGGGGAGATTATTCCAATGGCTGATTATTCTCGTGAAAAATTTTTCCCTTGTGTCCAGTCTCCCCAGGAGTAACTTGTACCCATTACCACTCATCTTTTCCATGTGACTTCTTGTAAAAGAGGAAGTCTCCATCTTCTTTGTAGCCACCCTTTAAATATCAAAACATGGTGATAACCTCCCCCTTAAGCCTTCTTTTCTCAAGGCTGAAAAAACACAATTTTCTCAGCCTTTCCCCATATGTCAGGCTTCCCAGTCCTTTGATCATCTTTGTGGCCCCTTCTCTGGACCCTCTCAAGCCTGTCCACATCTTTTTTGTATAGCAGGGACCAAAACTGAACACAGTATTCCAGGTGTGGCCTCCAGGTGTGGCCTGAGAAGCGTTAAGTAGAGTGGGATAATGACAACTTTATCTCTTCTGGTGATGCCCTTGTTGATGCAACCCAACTTCCTGTCAGCTTTCTTTGTGGCTGCAGCACACGGTTCACTCATGTGGAGCTCATTGTCTACCAGAAGCCCCAGGTCCCTTTCAACACAGCTGCTCCCCAGCCAGGTAAATCCCAGTTCATGCTACACTCCTGGATTATGTTTCCCCAGGTGCAAGACCTTACACTTGTCCTGGTAGAACTTCATAAGGTTCTTGTTAGCCCACGCTTCCAGCCTATCCAGGTCTTCCTGCAGGGTGGCTCTCCCTTCCAAAGTGTCCACTTCCCCACCCAGTTTGGTAACATCAGCAAGCTTCATCAGGGTACACTTGAGCCCATCATCCAGATCACCTACGAAGACAGTAGACAGCATTGGGCCCAGTATCGATCCCTGGGGGACCCCACTTGTGGCAGGTTGCCAGTTTGAAAAAGAGATATTTACCACGACCTTCTGGGTGCAGCCTGTCAGCCAGTTCCCCACCCACCAGACAGACCACTTGTCTAGACTGTAACGCATCAGCTTCTCTAGGAGGAGGCTGTGGGGAACCGTATCAAAAGCCTTGGAGAAATCCAGGTAGACAATATCCACCGCTCGCCCCACATCAACCAAGCAGGTTACTTTGTCATAGAAGGCGATCAGGTTTGTCAAGTATGATTTGCCCTTTGTGAATCTGTACTGGCTTTTCCCAGTCACGTGCTTCATTTGAGTTGTGATAGCCCCACCAGGAGGATTTGTTCCATAACTTTCCGAGGGACTGAAGTAAGACTGATGTGCCTATAATTTCCTTGATCCTCTTTTAAAACCTTCTTATAGATGGGGGTGACATTATCCTTCTTCTCCCAGTCTTTTGGGATATCTCCCAAATGTCAAAAAAATGACTTCTCAAAGATTACAGAGAATGGCCTCACAATGATGTCAGCCACCTCTCTTGACACCCTTGGGTGGATAATGGCAGGGCCCATTGATTTTTAGGGGTCAAGCTCCTGTAATAGTTCACATACCAACTCATTATTATTATAAATAATAACAACAACAACATTATAGTTATCAATTGTGGACATAACTGGCAACAGAGAGCTCAGGTCTGCCTCCCAGCTACCCCCAAACCTCAGAAGGCAACAGAGGAAACACCCAGAGCAGCTAAGCCCACTCAGCACAGGGCTGTGCAGGCCCCTCCATGGAGTACCAGACAGGTCCCCAGCAGTAGGGAAAGGTGATGTCAGCACAACCTCTTCTCAAAACTAAAAAAATGACACTTAGGAAAAAAAGACAAGGAAGCCATTGCCTTAATCTCTGTTTCCGTGATGCTAGCAAAGACTTAGTGGTCACCTTCTGGAGAGGAAGCTTGATTGCTTGTCTTTTCGGTAAGGCTACCCTGATGAAAAGGAACTGAGAGAGAGAAATAGGCACCCACAGGATAACAGCCTCAGTGGGTTATTTTGCTGTTTGCTTTAGTTCACTGGCTTAAAAGGGTCAGCAACCTTCATCCTGAGGACCCTATTAGGGAAGTAGCTTTGAGCAAAACATATAATTAACCTTTGGAACTCACTGTAGCAGGATATCATTGAGGAAGCATATAATAGAGATTTTTATTTTTTTAAAAGGATTGTATATAAGCAACTCTAAGGACACAGTCAAATTTTATCAGGATTTTTGCTACAGAGATATCACTGGTAACAGCCACTAACCACTGTGCTTCTGGGAATCAAGAACAAACAAAGCCAGGGACTAATAACAAATTCTTTGCTCACCAAATGGTAGGTGAATATGATGGGCGAAACCAATTAGATGAATCCAGACTGCTTAAAGTCTTCAGAAACAGCTGCTCACAGAGGGAGGAATAGAAACTACAGTTGTTAAATAGATATTTGACCTATTCCATTATGGTAATTTTTATGTCCAGTTCTTTGCTTCATGTCTACTCGCTTGCTAGATCCCAAGTGATGGCCCTTCATAACCTTAGAAAGATCAACCAAAAGTACGTAAAACCCAGGCTGACCACAAAAACTTAACAGGCAAGTTGAAAGCAGTATACACATAGAGAAGATTTCGAATGGAAAGAACCAGGAACTAATTGAAAACATTATATTTTACTGTGCAGGAGATTCAAATGGCTTTTGCTAAGAAGAGCCCAACTGACAAACCTGCCTGAGAAGGACATCTTTTAAGTGACTTCTGTCATATTTAGAGAAAATGTAAAATCCCTGGGTTAGAGGGACAGGGCAGCAGACAGGAGCTGCAAGATACTTGGAATGTGCTGACATTTGGAGTATTTTGAAGCAGTAAGACTCACAACTCTCCTTCAAGACAGAGAAGGTCTGAAACATGCAGCACATGCTGAACCATCAGGGTTATGGCAGCAAGAGGATGTGGTAAGGATCTGTACAGACAGGACACCACAAGTTCTCCCATTTTGTTACCATTACCATCAAAAATAAGCAAGAAAACACACCTTTAGCCTTAGTGGGTGAACTTATCAGAGAGGCAGAAATTGTGTATAATTATATTTCTAGTGCCACGTAACTAATTACCTGGCATTCACAGGGCTCTGTCCTCAGCAGTGTAACTCATTTTGGATCCCTCCATATCCATCAATCTATTCCAGCTTTGAGCAGGTAGGCCTTTAGATTTGATCTGAAAGACCTTCACAAGCTAGAAAGAACCCTCTAGCTTTGACTTTGACACTTCTCTGTACAAAACCAAGATGTCGTAATGTGTAGTGGTGTGGGAAAAAAAACCCTAACAAAAGCCCCTGCAGCCATGTGAAACAGGGAAAGGGAAACTATGCTGTGAGTTTCTGACAGTAATAAAAACATAACTGGATTGATTCTAGAGAATTTATTTGAACAAAATTTAGTTAGGGTCTTTTTGTTTTGTTTTGTTTTGTTTTAACGATTGCACACCACTTAATTTTTATGAGCTCGATTATGCCTTTAAGGCACATTCCAGCAGAGGGCTGAAGTGAAAAAGCCTCTCCAGGGAGGATGCAGCAGAAGAAAAAGCCTCTGGGGTGTGCAGGAGTTGAGTTAATCCTTTCTAGGCATGTGTTTGGCATTACCTACTTGCAGCTCTTGCACTTCCCAGTGGAAAAGCCAATCTGTGGGCCCATGGCTAGGAAGTTTTAGCCTCCTTCGGCACACTGTACCCAGGTGTGAGAGGGGGGCTGATCCAAATCCTCCTTCAGGCATAACAGCTACCGGCATTTTCATGGACAAGTTACTCAAGTTGGGGACCTGGTCCCATCACCACCACTCCATCACCAAAACCTGGGCTTTCTCAGGAAGGACAGAGATCGTGCACCCCATGTATCCCAAGGCAGCCAATACTGTCAAGTTTGTTTTTAAAAACTCTAAGTTGCCCACTCTGGAGAATGTATCATGGCTTAAAATACTGAAAATATTAAACTCAGGCCGAAGAACAAACTGCTCCTATCACCTGCCCAACAGAACAAGCCATAACACTAAAGGTCCTGACGCCCTTCGACCCCTCTCCTTCCCCGGTGACGGAAACAGGAACGAGGGCTGGTGCAAGCTTAATTGGGTAGAGGGATGATCAAGCAATATTATGGAGCTCTATTACACTAACCTCCTTCAGCTTAACTCTTTCCTGAAGCAGAGACCAGAGCTCTGCCTTTTCAGGAGGCACTACGAAGCACTAAGCCCCAGGGCTATTGTACCTCAACCTCCTGACAAGCAAGTGCTGCTCCTTCCACTTCACTTTCCAAATGAGAGGACTGGAGACATCCTTAGAAGAACAAGCTTTTAGTGTCTTGGAGAAAACACTAGAAATGGTGTAAAACATTGTTCACAGTATTTGGGATCCTTGGAACAGCTTCAAAGCAAATTCCATCCGGTGCTAAAACTATTCCAGTTCTTCAAATGCAGCTTCCCTCTCCTCACTGCTGTTACATATTGAAACGTACACGCATGTTTCCAGCAAACAGGTAAAAGTCCTTGCTTTAATCCTTGAATACGAAAACGATTCCCTCAGACTTCTTTTTAGAAAGAATTTTGCCGTCCTAAAATGCAGCATGTACCACCTGGGCTTCCCAGGGTCTACCACCTTATTCCCTGCAGCAACTAACCAACCCCAGGTCTGCACAGCAACTACCGTCCCAGCCTTTCTGGGGAGAGGTGCTGGCCCTGCTTCCTGAGAGACGCCACAAGCTGTAGCTTGTTTCTAAAGCAGTCTGGGTGTCAGCATGGCACCTCCAGAGCCGAGCTGGGCCTTTGCCAGGACAGCACTCCTCAGCTGCTGAAGGCTGCCTGACCTCTCTAGTTAGAGCACAGCCCCTTAACTTCACTCTCTCCTTGACTCAGCTCTTTGGGGTGACCACGCGTAGCCTGTGGTGCGAGGGCAGCAGAGGGACAGACCTACTGCTCACGTTCCTGGACTACTCCAGCTGAGCTGCCCTGCCTCCTCCCCTGCCACTTGCCCCCGTACACAGCAGTTGTGCATGTTGGTCATTCGGTCCATGTTTTCCTTCCTTTTGCCCCCATGTTCCCGTGGTTTGGGTCCCTGTTAAACACTACGTTATAAGAAGCGTTTGTAAAGGTAAAAAATGTGAACTCTGGGCAGGTCAGTGGGGAAATTCAAACTGAATTTAGAAACAAAAAATATTCCCACTCCCCTGCCCTAAGAACCAGGATGAATAAGAAATGCCCATCTTTACTATTAACTTTTACAAATTGCACTACCAAATGGATTGCCCAAATGACCGGGGCAGCTGGCAGTGCCACGTACTCTCCTGCCAATACTGCACGAGCAGCACCCTATAGCACACAGCCGTCATCCAGCCCCTGGTGAAAAGCTGTCCCCGATGGTCCCGAGCAGAGCTGCCGTGCAGTCTCGCAGCGCTGCCACCCAGGAGGGCTCCTCCAAGGTGAGGGATAAAGGAACAGCAGGACTGATACTGTGTCTAATGTGGCACAAGGTTCCCTCGGCACAACGGCCCCCAGCTAATGAACGGCACTGCCCCAAGTGCAAACAAGCCGGGAAAGGTTCTGTTTTCAAAGCAAGCGTATTGCACTTCAATGAAGATTTTTTTCCCCCTAAAAAGTTTTAATATACACACTAAATTAAGCTTGAGAAAAGGGGACATTTCATCTTTAATCTATTTACTTCTGAATATTTAACATACAATTCTGGCACCAATCACCAGATTTAACTGGAAAATTACTCACTAATCTGTTTGCTTATTTGGAATAATTGGGTAGGCTGCCAGGGAAGAGGATTTCCTACCCTGTTTAATATCTCAGTTAGTAGTCCAATTTCAGCTTGGCGGCATAATTACTCTGACAGAGCTGTAGCCACAGGGCCTGTGAGTGGGGCTGCTTTTTAAACCGTAAATTATGGAGGATTAGCATTTATGAATTTTAAATCAGGGCTGTGGTAGGAGACACTAAAGCTGCTTAGAGCTTGCAAACCACTGCATTCAATCACCAGTCATTAACACATTCCTTCCCAGGACTTTCTGCAATCACATTTAATAAAAAGGTATTTCTAATTTGCTTTAGAATATCGTGGCTTTGTGTCTCCAGCCTAACACCAGGGATAAGGAGATCCACTTTCCAGGAAAAAAGCATCACAATTTAATCTGACCCTGATTTACCGCCCACAGGAGATGTTAAAGGGCTCTGTCCTCTGCTTGATTCCTACTGTTTCTTCTACCAGATGGAGAACACATGGTTTGATCCCAACCACACTTGAACAATTACAAAAATTAAAAACTGCTGAAAATCAGAGCTGCAATGTGGCTGATCAGCAGAGATCTGAACTCTGCCATCCCCTTAGCTCAGGAGCTTTGGCTTGTGAGCTCTCCACTGTTGTGTTTGCCTGTCAGGCTCAAGATGAATCATTATGGGGTAAATCCTTCCTTTGATGTAGGCATGTAACTTCTTTTAAGGCCAATGAGAGTTATGTACATGCACTGAGGGCAGAATATTTTATGCCCTGAAGAAGTCGTCTTAGGAAAAAAAAAACTCTGCCAAAAATCACACCGCTTTGAACTTCGAAGTTGCTCCACTCGGGAGTCTAAAGAACTCTGAAGCGGTAAGACATGCATCCAAATGCAAATGCTGAGCCCCTTCCTCCTCCTAAACATGTGCGTCTCTCCCTCTGTGAGCCTACAATTCAGCAAGGTATTTAAGTTAGTGCTTCACATGACTGTTTCAAAGACCAAAGATACACATAGGAAACCTACAGTTTTTACAGAGTTTTCATATATTAAATTATATCTATACATGTTAATAAAAATACATAGGTAGAGCCTCCTAGCACAAAACAGAACAAAGACAGGAGTGAAAGCTATATAGAGCAAAATAAGGAAAGCAAAAAAAGGTGGCAAATTGGTCAGAGTAAAACTTGATACAGCAGCTGTCATTGAAACCCGAAGAAAACACAAGCAATTCAGAAAGGAGCCTGACTGAACTCCTCCCACAATATCCCCATATAATTAACCCAAAAACTCAGAAGAGCTCTGAGCTCTCAAAGCCACCTCCAGGAAGGGACAGGAAGAATTTCTGTGCCATTGCACGGTGATGGGGGTTTGTACACCCTCCTCAGAGTCACTCAGCATTGACCTCTGACATAAGCAGGATACCAAGCGACGATGCATTACGCTGCAATCAACAGTGCTATTCACTGAAGGAACCAGATGACTTAAGATTCCCAAACCCTCATTGAAAGTCGCTGAAAATTAGGCACTTTGAAAAGTCGACACTTTTGAAAATGCCTTTTAATCTCCTAAATTACTCATGCTTTTGAAAACTTTACTCATGCTAAGTACTTTGGGGGCCTCAGTCAGTGAAAGCTAAACTGAAAGACACTAAGGAAGGACCATTTACACAGAACTCTGCTCAGCTCTTATCTCTCCTCTATCCTCCTAGCAACAACAGACAGAAGGAAAGCAGAGCTCTTGGCAACACCAGCCCTGTGCCAAGAATTCGTCTGACAGAGTGGCAGGTCCCCGGACCCTATTAAGGCTACTCAGACAGATGGATTTTCTTCTCTGCTGCACCCAGAGTAGTCTTTTGCTAGCTGACCTCCTCCCTCCGAAGGCTGAGTGGTGCCACCACTTCTCCCCAAACTACGAGAAAGATGCAGTCCTTACTGCCGCAGGAGAAACAATTTGATCACTCCTTGAACAGTGCAAACTGTCCATGTCTCAGGCACCAGCTCCATGCATTGCTCCTTCTTCTACCCCTTTTTGCCTGCACACAGCTGAAAAGCATTTCTTAATTCTTCTTTTTGATTGCCCCACAGTACTCTCACTGATGCTACCTGTGCATGCACTCCATGTATAGGCATACAACAGGGGGACAAATGTTATAAAAGCAGGGGAGAAGCAGCATCTGTTTGGCATTCAGAGGCTGAGACGTGCTTCTAAGTGTTTAAGGAGCAGTTGGACGCACACCGTTGACCAGGATTAAATGCTCCCCGTGCCTTATTTAGTGCCGCTTGTCTAGATCATGAATTGAGATTTGGGTAGGTGGCAAGGCCTTGATGTGGAGCTGTGTCTGAGCCTGGTGCGTGTCAGGGAAGAAGAAGAAACAATGTCACCCTCAGGAGCCTCGGTATGTCTCAGGACTCACCTAGTCCCTAACAAACCAGAGAAGTGCCCAATGTCTAACTATAAGGGCTATTCTTTGCAGGTAAGAACAGAGTGCAGCTAGCCACCCACACCTTATCTAAAACACCTCTTCAAACACACTCGTCCATATCATCTATCGTACTGTGGGAAGGGAAAGAGGCACAATACAACGGACAGAAAAAAAAAGCCATTTCTGTAGCTGTGCATTGTTTGGAAAAGCACCAAACAGCAGGACATTCCCCAAAGGGCTGTTCAAGTTGGCTTTGGGGGTGTTGCTGTGATCTCCGCAGAGACAACATAAGGGCTACAACAGAGACCAGATTCAAAACCCTGACAGTCAAAAGTCTGAAAGGAAAAAAACCTAAACAATTCGGACTCAACTCCTACCCAGCATCTCTAAGCAGTTTCAATTCCTTAGTATTTGGGCAAAGAGCTAGGGCACTTTCTTATTCCTCTCTGTATGATGTAATTGCCTCAAAATGTTGGCTGCAGCCAAAAGTTACATTTTAGTCCTCATAAATCAAAGGAAGAGGAAAAGCCTCTAAATTTAATGTTTGTATTGTAATATTTCTAAATACACCCAAACCCTTTCTTGTCTCACAGGGTTTCTCTCCGTGGCTCTGAAAGTATCTCAAAACTTGCAAAAGAAAAAAGCACTTCTTCCCCAAAGGCAAGTAGGAGGGCGAGAGGTTGTGCTGTGTATATAAGCGACTGATATAACTTTGACTTGGAAATCTCTCTTCACTAGGCTTAATATGCTTCCTCTGCCTGAGAAATGTATAATGCATAAAGCAATCCTGCCTGCCTCCTCCTCAAAGCCACCTGAACAATCTCCTTCCATTGGCCATGGGGCTTTACAACCAGGTGGCTCGGCATATGGCTTTGCTTTTCTGCCATTGCAGATAGAAGCGTTTTAGCCTTACATAACTTTACCTCTAAAAGGTTGGTTGCTGGCAAACAGAGTCACCACCATTTCCTCTGACACAGGAGAGGATCCAGCATTGCTCTGGGTCCCTTCCAACGCCATACCGAGATTGAAACCTTCTTGCCTTATACCTTGATTGGGAAAATGGTCAACGAGATGCTATGGACAAGAGAGTCCCTGAAGTGGCTCACTTAAGAGCTGCATTTGATCACAGATTGATTTATACTGACCATGGTATCGGTAGCAAACCTGCAAAAATACTCCAGCATACATTGCTTAGCTGTGAAGGGAAGGATGGAAGGTAAATAATATGGTGATAACTGCTAGCAACTAAATGTTCTTTTTTCTGAAGGAAAAATAAAAATCTTTGCAGACGCTGTTGCATGAAGGCTGGTAGCACGAAGTAGAGTTCAATACCTGATAGGTTCAAAACCTGTATAATGTTACAGTTGTGCAAACCATAGCCTTTTGGCATTTGTGAGAAGGGAGTGGAGATCTCAGGTTTCTGCTCTAAGGGAGGAAGAACTAGCTTAACTCATCTTACCCATCCAGACTCAACGGCCTTGATGGCTGTGGAAGACAGGTTATATCCTCCTGCAGAAAATGGTTCCAAACACAACCTCATTCAGAGCACTTTATTGCCACCAACTCTACAGGCCACAGTGCACTGGCCTCTCGAGTACTGCTTCATGATACTGTGAAATCAAGTGTTTCACATTGTTTTTTATCATGCTTTTGGTCATATGGCACATGGTGAAACTGCTGTCTCAAAATGATGCAGCTTGTTGAATACTTTGCCATGACCTTTCATCTTCATGCGTGTATTTCCCTTACTTCTATGGAGCCAAATACTTGATGAATGACAGCTGAGACTATTTTCATTAGAGTTAAGGGGAGTGCTAAAGAGTCAAAGCATTCTCATATATTGCTTGATATACCTATATACTGTAGAGAGCATAATCCCATAAAGCCCAGGTTTAAAAATAATTCTGTCATTGGAAAACACGAGGGACTCATCACTGAAAAATATACTGGTCAGGACTGTAGATCCGTAGAAATTGTGTGAGATAGGAGATCAATGAACATGCCACCTAATCGCACCCCCGGCAGCAAAAGCACTGTCCTGGAAGCACTGGAGTCACAGAAGTTTTGCAATTGTTTGTCCGTGCCTGCTGCATTAAGGAAGAGGAAGGGCAAAGGCAATGTGAATCCTGGGACGATGACCAAGCTAGGTTAGAAGTACACCATTCACATACCACTGCACAGGGTGAAGTCTCAGATGTGCCTTAATTAAATGCTAAAACTCTTCAGGACACATTTGTCTTGCTATAAGAGGTTGAATGCCTCCCTCTGTTTCCTGGTTTAACTTGGGGAAAAACTATTGAAGCAGAGAGGAGAAGGGACATCAGCTCAGAGAATCTCGTATGGAGAGAAGCTGCAGTAAAAGTCCTTGAGCTTCACTTACTATAAAGGTCTTAGTGCATATACTTCGTGCAGTGGACTCTGTATGAAACTGGCAAGACTTCACCACATTTAGATGACAAAGCACTTCAGCTACAAAAACAGTATCTCCCTCATGTATCTTCTTGTACATAACAAAGACAATTTCTCCCACAGGCAAGCTGAAAGAACTATAAGGTCTTTTTTCCTTTGCCAATATCTGCCAGATGGTATGAAGCGAGATACTCCTAGGTATTGTAAATACACTACTGAAGGAAACTGTCCTATGAAAGGGGAGCGTAGTGCATGTAAATAGGGTCCTCTGGAGGAGGAGCATCACTCCCTAAGCATCAGTAGAGGGTGGGACACTCTCTCTGCTCTTCCTGAAGCTTCTGCTGTTAGCGTGTCTAACTCTTGTTTCTACACTGTGAAGCTCCAAAAAACTTCCCTTAGTCTTCCAGCCTTCAAAACACAGAAAATTTCAGGAGCAAGACTCCTAGATTGCAGATTGAAACTGACCTATCGCACTGAATGGATCCCAAGTCAGATCCACAGCTGGCGTGACTGACTTCAGCGCCACAAGACTGATTTATGCTGCCTGAGGATCTGCTCTTCCACAGATAGTGACATCTCAATTTCCTTTTTAATAAGCAACAGGCCCTGTTATAATGGGATATATGGAAGGAGAGATGTAAAACCTTATAATGTGAAAATTGATTATCACGTACTTTAGACTATTTCCTGCTGTGCCCTTTGTTTTGGTATGCGTGTTTCGTTTCATTACTCTGAGCTGTTTCGCCATCTCTGAACTACACTATGAAATACATTAATTATCTCATTATCTTTGGGGCAAAACCTTCAGTCCTTCTTAAAAATCATATTCACTCAAAACCTTCTTTAGGCTTCATTAGGAATTCCGAGTGTGATGAGAGAGGACAGGACTGCAGCTACCTCACAACACACAAGTTAAAATTTTGGTTCTGTTTGTGCTTCTACAATTTAAAAAAAAAAAACAGACAAAAAAAAACCCAAAAAAACCCAGCTCAGTGTGGGTTTCTTTTTTTTTTATGTTCAAATAAAATTGCTCTCAGGTTCCCAACTCATATGTCAACGTGTGAACCCACAAGAACTTCTCAAGGCTTAGTCATAAACTTCCAAAATAGAGAAGAAGAGAACGGAAACGACAGGTAACTTTACTTATAGCCCTACCAGAACGGACCACAGAAATATGGCTATGTTGGCATCCTGAATTAGCCTCTATATCAGATTTAAAATGATCTAATACTTTTATTTTCATAAATAAATCTTAATTAAGATAATGTCTTCTCAAAGCATAAAGTAGAGGAAGGTAGAAAAAAACTCTGCAAAAATCTGTGTCACACATTCTCCCACTTTGAATTTAGGATCAGGTTGGGGTCATTTTGTAAAGAAAATAATGTTCCAGGCCTATCACAATTTGTGAAAGTCAGGTTAGAGTAAAAGGAAAATTCCCCACTGTCCTCACAAGATTTCTTGCCCTGTTCTTTTGTGAATACGCTAGAATGGGTGATGGATGGGAGGCTGCCCCTTTCTAGAGTTCTTGCTGTGTTTTGTGATAACTCATTATATTTCTTTCTTTACAAATAGCCCCATTAACGCTCCAGAATTGAACAGAATCATAAAGCTTGAAACATCCCACTCCCATTCCGGTAGAGCTAGAGGTATTGTTTCATGAATTACAGAGCTGCCAAAACCTGATTTATCCAAGCGCAGCCTTCAAAGCCAAGTCACAGATATTTATTTATTTATTTATTTAGGATTGTAAAAGAAAATACTTCTTACTGAGATAAGGATGATATAACCTAGCTACAGCTTTACTTAAATTGAATTATGTGTCTTTTATATTTCTTCAACAATACGGTTGATGGAAATGTTTTAGTACTTGTTTTTTGCAGGCTGAACTAAAAACCTTATTAAACCATTTATAGAAAATTTACAAAACAGAAGAGAGTCAAGCTCTTTCAAAGTCTCTGTGGCCTCAATAAAACCTTATATATTCTGAGATTAGATGTCACTCTTAGTCAGATGATTCTAAACAAGACTACTATAATCCTCTCTGTTATGGAGATATTTATTTTTGTCTGAAAAACTTCAAAGCAGGCCGTGACAGATAATCAAAATCAAAATTTGCATTCCAATAAGAGTTTCTTTTTAATAAAGAAGAATAATTCTCACAGTTCTTCTGTAAAGGAGAACTGAGCTTGCTTACTTCAAGTTTGGGGGATTTGGGGGGTGGGGTTTTTTTTTGTTTGGTTGGGTTTTTTTTGTTTGTTGTTGTTTTTTTTTATATCTCCCATTCATCATTATTCAGTAAAGTTTTTGCTACATTGGGGCAGAAATGCTGCACCAAATCAAGAAACACATCAATGAAGCACAACTATTTATTTTTTCTTCAGAATTTTGCCCAGAATGAATGAAACAGTCAGGGATCACCATCAATACATAGTCCTACAATTGCCTTCCTGGGTAAATGCTCCATGGAGACATAATGTTTTCCCCTGGGAACTGGATCCAGCTTTCAGTGGCAGCTGAGACTGCACGGGCAGTGAATGAACCTGCTTTTCTTCATGTGCACGCTTTTTTGAATATTTTCCCTATTTTTCACTTGTGGTGGCAGTGGGGAGCTCTCTCTGTGGACCAGGACCTCAGCATGGCAAACCCTGCATCACACCAAAGTATCTGATGCTCTAAAGACATTTGCAACATCTCTCTAGGGACAGCTGAAGACACCCTGCACTTGCAGGCATGCACACACAAACACACTCCCCCTTACAGGCCTGTATGCACAAAGCCAGGGCTGGCAGCTTGCCCTGGGGGGCTGGAACAGGGATTTTGTCCAACCTACTCCATTCCCTCTGAAAAATTGCTTTTGGGAAGGAGAACCATTTGGTAGAAAATGCAGTGCACCCTTGAGTGCCAAGACCACTGCTGGCCAGCTCTTTATAGAGGCTGTGCACAGACGAGGGAATGTGCTTTTCCATTTCCAAGTAAAGCACCGGCCTGGCCCATGGCCTTGCTGTAGCATAGATCTCTTTGTCCTTTCAGAGTATCGTTGTTTCATTCCTTTCAATAGTATTAACAAAAAATGAAATACCCAGAAATAACAATGCACTTAGCACTGTTCATAGAACTATACTGGGGCTTCCAGACTCCCAGCTTCTACCAACGAATTAATGCTGAAATTGTGGTGTCATTTCCCTTTCTGATGCAAACCTCCTCTACAGCCACTTCAGGAGCCCTCCTCTCCTCCTAGGGACACACACAGATAAAAATGTCTGCATGTCTCACAGGTGGGACTGTTGAGATTTTGTCTACCTGTTAACAGCTTACAGAAATGGAGCATTTGCAAACTCTGAATAATCAGTTTCTTTACATGTTAGGAAACCACAAGTTAGGAAACTCTTTGTGAAGAAGAGCTATGTGGAAACCGAGGACAGCTGCAGGAGGAAGGGTGAAAAGCAGCACAGTAGCAAGGGTGGTCCAGCAACTCTACGGCACTTTTGCCAAGAACTCCGGAAAGGGCCAAACAGAAACACCCATCAATAGAAATAACCTCAGGCTCCCGCTTATTGTCACTGTGGCTTGGTGTGAAAGGAATCCACTTCATGCCCTGGGAAATGAAAGGCAGTGTAGGACAAGCTGCCAAGAAACTAGGTTCTCTCTGGTGGGACTTTCTGGAGAAGCAGGACAGCTATTTACATTTGTTTGGTATAAGCCAAAGAGGCAACAGCCATTGGAGAATATCAGCTCACCAGCCCTAAATGGCCATGAAATGCCTCTATTGGTGTTTGCTGGCAACTTTTGGCAGGGACTTGGCGAGCAGTCATTGCTCTCAATGCCTCTCCCGCTCTGTTCGACTCAGTTGCAGACTTGTGTAGTCCCCTGTATGCAAAGCTGATTTTGTATCTCCTTTGTTATGTAAATGAGATACTAAAACACTTCTCTTCTCGGATCCTCTAAGGCAAAAGGGCCGCCTGTAAACTGCAAAATTTCACTTCTGTGTGACAGGCTGGTCAGCTGGTCCATCCAATCCCTTTCCAATTTGCTGGGATCTATTTTTACATTTCTTTTCCAGGCCATATAGCCACGTTGGTTTTCACTCATTGTTACACAATTGCTTTTTTAGCTTTTTATTTCTTAATTGTTTTAAGAGTGGTCATTCCACAACAGCAGTGTGTTGAAATGCATATGAAGGAAACCTTAAAAAAAAGTTTGTGACTGCACATTACATGGGCTGCTTTGATATTCTGATCTCACCCCACTTAAGTACAGTTCTTGAAAGTGAAGGACAGTGGTGTAAGTCAATCCCAGTTAAATGCTAGCTTTGCTCATTTAACAATGCAGTGGGCACACTTGGCTGTGTTCACTAAAATCTTGTTTGATACCCATTAAGCCTTAAAAAAAAATCCATTAATAGTCTGAATGCTTCTCAAACTCACTTTGCAATTTATTTTGAAAAGACTCGAAGTTGGATGAAACTGCAAAAATCTGCCAAAGATTCAGTGAAAGGGGGCTGATTTGGAACAAATGGTGGTTTTAATAATTATAAACCTCTGCATACCTTTAAAGTGGGCTCTAAATCTGTCTCTATCCTCTTTACACCTTTAACTTTATCCTGCATAAAGCACTAAGTACAATTTTCTTCTTGGAAGTATCTCTTATAATTGAAACTTTCTTAAAGAGTTACTTAAAAAGAACAGTCAGATTTCAGAATATGAATTCCTTTTCCTCAGATACACCATTTCCATTTCAGATGTATCATCTGGGGCCTGTTCAGTGTCAGCCTTCATTTCGATGGGAATGTATAGGCAAAATATTTGGAAGAGAAGAAAAAGAAAGAATATTTCCTCTTCCACCACACTATCATACTACCTCAGAAAGCTTTTATTTCATGCCTTGCTGAAACGTAATTTTTGAGGCCATTTGCTCCTTTGGTAAGAAAAGTTTGCTTTCTTTTTTGTCTTTTATGACAAAACAAAACGATTGCAATAACTAGACACATGCATGCAGCCTGTCTTGGTTTATCTTATTTTAAGGTTTTGGGGTTTTGTTTCCGAAACTCCCTCAGGTCCTAATTCCTGCTGAATAAGAGCATGCTTACATCTCACTTGCAAAAATACACCACAAGGTTGGCTTGAAAAAACAACATACGCTAAAGCCGAGACAGCATTTTTTTGAGGGCTGACAGAGTACACCCTTGGGACAGCAGAACCCTGGTGGCTAACATGACAGACATCAAGCAGAACAACAACCACTTTTGGGGACCTGCCCTGACAAAGCTTCAAGTGGCACCAGGGTACCTATTATGACTGCTCCTCTATTTCTAAGCAAAATGATATCAAACACACAGAAAAGACAGCCAATAATGAGAAACTTGCAGCTGTTCTCGAAGAAAGACTTTTTTTTTTTATTGTACCCCAATCCAAAATACTTTAAACCAGTTTTATCAATAGCGATAAATCAGTATGATGATATGATGTCTCTTTAATCTTTTCTAAAACAAAATTTTTTGAACTTTTGAGCATGGCCTTCCCAAATGGGTTAGGTCTTCTAAGACAGCATCAAACCTTCTTTTCCTTGCTTCCCATGTCAGCCCGAATCCCAATAGTTATGAAGTATAAAAAAAAGTTCAAAGTAAAATATAAATTACCATCCCCTTCAAACACAAGTAGAAGTCTTATTAAGTCTCTAGTGCTTGAATCACGTCCCATGTCTGTTCTTTAGACCTTTCTTCCTTTGTGAGGCATAAATGGACACATCTTATTGATTTTCTTTCAACCTGGATCACCTCGATTGCTGTGAATATGGCAGACAAATCCAACTCATTCTCCCGCAGGGAACGAGGAAGAATGCAGACGAGAAGCTGGGGAAAGTCTTCTCACAGTGGGATACCAGGAGTCATTACGCAAAAACCCAAGTCTAACTGCTTGTAATTCCAAGACCTTTTTCTTTTCAGCTCCTTCAAAAAAAAAATTTTTTTTTTTAATGCTGAGAGCTCTTTCTTAAATTTTTTATGAATATCATTTTGGCTACCGTATCAATTTCTGAGGGTGTTTTTGTTTAAACAGAGAAGTATCAAATAGGCCAGTGATGGCTGCAAAGCCTGATAAATATGTATAGTTAATGATGAGTGACTGTAAACAGACACTGGTCAGAAAGAGAAAGTCAGAATCAGAGAAAGCATTGTTTGATGCTTGACAAAAAAAGCTAGTTAAAACTTTTTCCTTCTAACTTGGCTCCACTTTGTATTTTTTTTTATCATTTATAGACTTACTTTTCTAAGGACAATTGTATGAAATGAAAGGAAGTGTAAAAGTAGAAAGATTTTTGTGCCTTACACCAAACCACTTACTGTACATGAAAAAGGGATTTACTGAATCAATTTAGTTGTGTAGCGTTTTTTAAATCAAGTGAATGATTTCAGTGAAGTGGAAAAAGGTGGCAAGAATGTGCAGCACCCCAAGCTTTGCTCCTAAAAGCAATAGAAAAGACACAATTGAAATGCAGTGGGACCTCCGTTGATGAATTAGCCAGACTGTGTACAGACACTTTGCAGTGACAATCTGCTTCTGAAAGGGATATATTAAGTGCTAACTGCACTGAGGACGTAAATTGAAGACGCGATATCCAAGGACTAATTTCAAAGCACTCCTTCTTGTTAAATGAATTGTTGAAAGAGCAGGGTTTAAAAGACTTTGTTTTGCGTTAAAGGATTTGAACTACACCTATCAGCAGACTGCACCAGCAAACTAATGCTAACAATAAACCCACCACTGTCTTATTACCATCCCCTGCACTACACCATCACAGCTGTAATGAGTTGAATTTTTCCAGTCGTTCTCAACACCCCATGCAAAGTACTCTACCCCAGTGTTCAGGCTCTACCATATAAAATTAACAACACTTTTATAGTGTGAAGGGAAAGGTCTATGTCATTAGAAGCTTAACGGCATAAAATTCCAGAAAATGAGATCATCAGCAGGAGACTTTTCATGCTTTTTAATGGCATGTTTAGACACCAATAACTGTATTTTCAGTTATTTTAAATGAGTTTTGAACAACATAAAATATGATTTTGGAAGATGCAGAAGAAATTCTAACTTCCTTGACGTACAGGTTCTATATTGGCCTCTAGTTACCTCATTTCACAAAATAATTCTGATATCAATATGGATAGAGCTTGGGGGATATCTCAGAATAATTCTTCCACAAATATCCTTCCAAGTAAGTGACGCAAGTAAGTGATGAAGTCAGAATTCTCCCAGCAGGCTAGGACCAAGCCCTGCATCACCTATGTACTCTCCACTTCTGTGAATACTCTATATAGTCACTGATCAGAAGGCCCACAGGAATACCGAGGAAGACAAAACACTGCAAGCAGCGCATGTAAATATTTCAGTGACGAACATCATGCACAGTACTTGAAAAAAGGAGCAAGGGATAGTTAAGAATAACAGGAACAGTCTGGTTAGGCAGGAAGCCGTGTCTTCTGGATGTAACAAAATATCAAACAGAATGACCTTTCCATGTAATTGTGCTGTAAATGAGAAATCTCCTGAAGAATCAAAATTATAGATAATTCCATAAGAAGAGTCAAATGACCGGTGACTGAGGTTGAAATAGCATCCCTTCCAGGAAGATGGCATCCTTTCTAACAGCTCAGTAGACAGAGCACTGGTGAGACATGCTTAGAGACATATTCAGGCTTTCTTTCACCTCAGACTTCTGTGTAACCTTGAACACATCCTTTATCTCTTCAGTACATCAGTTCCTCTTAGTACATGAATATTGTAGGGCATTATTCAAATATTGCAGTAGCGGGAATTACACAATAATCTAATATAGTAATTTCAAGATTGGCTGCTCAGAAGAATTTAGGCATATTTTTCCCTGTTTTAATTTTTAATAGGGACAGTAAAAGCAATGCATACAACTTGTAAGACCCAGCTACAGCACCTGGTAGAAGAATCCAGATGTTCCCCCTTCCAACAGCATCATTAAACATGAGGCTGATGTGAAATATTTATAATGAAGGTGAATCATAGCCCACAGAGGAGGAATCTAAGGCTGTATCTTCTACTAGCATCAAGCACAAAAATGCAAATACACTGAACAAATACTGCATTAACTTTCAAATCACACGTTCTGTGTCTCACAAAGTAAGACACAGCTTAGTCCTGATGTAGGTGACAGATGGTAGCAAGAGACCACCAGTTTGGAACAAAGTGTAAAGAACAGACTTCAAAGGAAACCCACCCAACGACCCAGGATGTGGGAACCAAGGACTTCGAGTGACCTCCTGGGCCAGGGAGTCCCCTTCCCCCTTTCATAATAAAGGGCATCAGAGAATCCCTTTCTCAAATTTACCACTTCCATCTTAAAATTACTTTGGTCATTTGTGCCAGTGACTTTTACTAAGGCTGTTCTGAGGATTAAAAATCTCCTTATTTACAGGCCATTTTTGTCATGCTGAATTCATACACATTCATACCTGTGCCAGCACTGACCTCTAACTTAAATTTCTCTTACCGGCTCTCAGCTTTTACTCTCAGTATTTTATAAAAAATACTATCTCCTCCAAGCTTTTGTTCTGCTGAGCTAAACTGGACAAAGTATATGGTCTCCTCTTTAAGGTTAAGCTCTCTCTGCATCTCTTCCAAACATAATTAATCCTTAAACATGGGAAGGCACAACTGTATTGTTGCCCCACGACTTACAAGATCATTCAATACATTCTTAACCTCTACTGGTAAGACTTTATCTTATCCATCCTACAGCCATTTCCACTGCCATATCATGTTGACAGTTCTTAACTATTGACATCTCTGTCTCTTATTTCCAGTCCCTAAGCTTCCAGTAGAAATCTTATTATTAGTGTCAGCTTGGTAGCACAGCAAGGCAGAGAACTTAGAGGTGCTATCTCCTGAGTACTGCATTTGGCTGACCCATTTCACTTCCTAAACCATTCAACAAGCTGAATTACCATCATGTTCACATACTATCCAAGTCTTTCACCTTTTCTTAAAGAAAAGTAATCCACAGTTTCCACTGCCTCAGTGAAGTGTAACTGTCTCGGAAGCATCTTCGTGCAAAAGTAATTAATACTGTTATGGTACATGATTCATGAAGCTTCCATAAACTAAAAATAAATGAGACCAATGGCTTCCACCTTCATAGGTGGATCTAAGCAGTACACCAGTCCAAGAGTAAAAATCCATATAAAACACTGACCCATTTGCCATGCTTTCATCATCCACATGTAAAAACCAACACTGTTTTAGAAGATGGACCACTGACTTGCGCACTTCTTCTATAAACAGATAACATAAATCATGGCGCCTTGGAAGGAAAAAAATGCATAAAGCCACTCACAAAAAGGAAAACCAATGAAATTGAACACCCAGTAGGTCCCCTCGAAGCTCTGAGAGATGTTTAAGACAATCTTTGTCCTCAAAAAATGCTTAAGAACTGCAATTAGACTTTAGCACAAGGTCAAAATTTGTTGTCCTCAATTTTAAAAAGTGTCTACAGCCAAGCATGAGGTAAATAGTAAATACATATTCAGCTGCTTTGTTCAATAAAGTGTAAGTTTGAATAAAATAAGAAATTCAGCTTCCTTTTTACGTTAGTTGTAATTTAAGAGCTTGAAAAGGAGACTGGGCTCAAATTCTAGCACCTATCAAAAGCATACTATCAGACATACTTGTTGCCCAGGAAATTCCTTAAAGTCACGCACTTTTTAAAAATTCATGCTGCAAAGTAGAAGTGCTGTTTAGCACCGAATCTGGTATTGAAGAGACCTAAGACGCCAAGAAAATGGAATAGGAAGAGATCTAGAATCCAGCCCTTCTGTTACAACAGAGGTGCACTGTGAGCAGAAATGTTAGCACTGCTCCCCTGTGGCATCTCTTTCAGTATCTGTTTCTGGACCTTTTTGCATGTATCTTTTTAGCAGCTATTAATTTGCTCGTATTGGTACCCCTGATTCTTCTGCTCCCAGATCCAGTTCTAGATATCATCTCACTTTTTATCTCCACTAATATTGTTTCTTTTTCCTCTTATGCTTGACCTGAATCATGTTCACCGAAGCTGATGTAAAGCCTCCAATCACACACCAGAAGCTTGGCCTTTGATAGGAAACAGAATCAGAACGGTTGAGGTTGGAAGCCACCTCTAGAGATTGTCTAGTCTGCTCCTGCTCTGCTCAAAACAGAGCCAACTAGAGATCATTACTCAGGGCTGTGTCCAGCTGGGATTTGAATATCTCCAAGGATGAAGACTCGTCATCCTGTGCCAGTGTTTGAGCACCCTCACGGTAAAAAGTTTTCTTATGTGAAAATTGATTTTCCTGTATTTCTATTTGTGCACACTGTTTCTTGTCCTATCATTTGACACTATTAAGAAGAGTCTGTCTTTGCCTTCTTTATAGCCTCACATCAGGTATTTATATGCAGTGATAAGATTTCCTTGAGCCTTCTCTTCTCTAGGCTAGGTAATGCCAGCTCTTCCTCATGTCAGATGCTCCAATCCCTTAATCATCTCTGTGGCGTTTTACTGTGCAGACTGCTGCATCCATTGACTACTAATCACTGTCTGTGCTTGAACTTAAAATTATTATAAAATCATTCAATTTATAATCAAACCTAACATTCTATCAGTACTTTGTATAAATGGATCTAAATGCACCATGAGGGAGCAACAACAAGGCTTTTGTCTCCATTCACTTGTCCATTAAGCTGTCCTAGACTGGCTCAGACTGTGCTAATTTGGAAACTAAAAAATTTTACAAGCTGTCAACTGGCCCAGTCATTAAAAACAAACAATTGTCACCACACACAACCTCAGGATTTCAAGCACCAGTCCTGTCTACAATAGCAGACTGCTTATCTGTTTGGCACAACAGTGGTCTTGAAGAGCTGATACGCACTGAAACAAAATGTATTTTGAGAGAAATAAGCGGTGCATTAAACCAGACTCCAGTTCCTTTCTTTCTGTCACTGATAAAGTTCTGCTAGGCATTGTTACTTCCCAAACACCTCTGCAATACCCCCCCTCCACTGATGGACAGTGAAGATCTACAGTCCGTAACAGCAAATTACCATTGCCCAGCCTCCAACCCTACAAAAATCCATTCTAGGAATTCGCTCCCACTCTTCAGGCAGTACTTAGTGCATCTCAGTGACATGAGACACCAGCAAGTTCTTACCACTCCCAATAAGAAACTCGTTGCTTGGTTCAGAGAAGTAATCAGAATCCACCTAACCTTACTTCGAGAACCTGGTTAAGCTTATTAATGTAAGAACAGCTCATGCAGGACTTTTTCAGCATAAACTGAGATATGGTGTCTTGCTTATGTACTCTTGCAAACCTCAGACTATCATCACTTAGCTAAACGCCTGTGAAGTAGATGCTTATGTGGAAGACAGAGAAGAAAGGCAGGTTTTGGTGATTAACTGAGTAACCATGGCATGAACTGAGCACTGCATTCTGTAAAGTTGCTCAGGAGAGAGGGGAAATAAGAGCTGCCTGGAAAATATTGATAAAAAATTGGCTGAATTTTCTGATTTATCACCACAGTACTATTTCATAAAAGGGCACAATTTCAACAAACTTCTGGCTTCTGCTTTTTCCCCAGTGTCATGGTTTAACCCAGCAGGCAACCAGGCCTTTGGGATGCAGAGCACAGCAGGGATGTATGAAAACCTTGCAGGTGCTGTTTGATATGGGTGTTTTTAAGGGGTGCCATTGCTGCTCACATCTGGCAGGCAGACAACTAAGGAGCTGGGAAAGTATTTTGTTCCAAAAATGCCATTCTCCCATCTTTCCAAAAGGAATCAGTGCATGGTTTAAGCCAATCCTTCCATATGGTCTTGGGGAGTTTATGTCTGCCTTGCTTTCTGCTGCATCATCATAAAAAAATATTTCTGGAAAATGGAACAACTCTTGCAGAAGTAAGAGGAATATACTTAGTGGCTAGCTGCACTGCAAGTGCAGTTAATGCAATCAATACATCATTCCAAAGAAGAATACAGATGATTGGGATTCTGTATATGTAAGCACGCAGCAAAGGAGGTGAAATAGTTATGGCTATCCCTTTTCTCTCTGTATCTTAAAAAAAAAAAAAAAAAAAAAAAGTGAAAACTCTAGCATCCTTACTCTTGATTTTGAGATATTTTTACTTCTCTACGATTTCTCCTCATCTCTAGATCCTGCCCGAACAGATATTTTTCAAAATCTACTCTTTATTCTATTGCCCATTCCTGAAATTGCAACAGCACATGGCTTTGTACCGCTTGGATAACAGCAGCCTCTAATTACTGACTCCTTGTCCCAAAGCAAGGCGTGATATCCCAAATCCTCCTGATTCTGTGATGCTACCAAGCTTTTCAGGAAGAGTCATCAAACTGCTGGATAACAAAAGTCCACTTCTACTTCTCTTCAGTCAATTTTCAGTGATGTTAAGCAGCTCCCCATCTCAGCTGGAAATGAATGAGGTACTTCAGATCTCTACAGTTATTTATATGCATATACAGTTATACGCACCCTCCTGCCCATGAATGGTGTTACATTGAAGAGGGCAGTACTGATCAACTTCTATTTTATTTTGGCTGTCACAGATGGAAGATGCTTGGCTGGGATTTATGCTTGTGTATGGATGGTTGTTGGATCTTAACTTTTCAGGAACAGCAGATTGTATTACTGACCTCAATATTAATTAGATGTCCTGTGCATTGATAGACTAGGAAAGGCAAATAAGCTTTCCAATTCCTTATGTTTCACTAGAGGGTGAAGACAGCCAGAATATAAAGCACATACAGAAGGCAGTTAATTTCAATCTTAATGCCAGTTTAATGTCATGTCTGTTCCTACCTATATAAAAACAAAATTATATTTTTAATACAATAAGAACAATGATAACTACAATTAAAAGTGTAACTACAACAGCCTAAAATATTTTTAGGGATTCATTTTATGGCAGTTATTGCTACTCAGTTTTAATAGTAAGATAAAATTTCTCCCACGTTTTGTTATTTCCACAGTTCTAAAAATCTCGATTAATTAGATTGATTAGCTAACCAATACTCATTATATTCCTATTACGAATAAAAGTTATATCCACAGGAGAAAAAGAGTTGGAGTGACTTAGATCCTCGTAGATAAAGAAACATCAATGCTTTTTTTGTTTGAGTCAAAATGAGAGGTCCTACTGCCAGCCTCACGCTCAGACCACTAGGCCGTGTATGACTACATATTGCTATGAAATATGGTACATCGGTCAACATCATTTTTCTTTATCTTTCTGCATATCTCTTATTGACCAATTCCATCTTGGATTTCTAGAATTTCATCTAATTACTACATTTAGTTACTTTTCTTTTATCCTTTTGCTGACTTACACTCATTAGTTCTCCAGCACACAAACTATCTGACCTGTTTGGAAAGATGAATTGTTATCAATCCTGATACTCTAGGAAAAAAAAAAGAAAAATACAGATACATTAAGTATCTGTTTGGTAAAAGTAATTTCAACTTTTTTTTTCCTAGTTATAAGGAGCCTATAATTCTCAATCCACTTAACTTCATATTATTTCACCATTGCAAAGTAGAAATAGAAATCCCTAGACAAAAAAAAAATAGAATGTGTAAAGTTTTATACTGTAAAATATGTTCCAAACCTGAACAATAGGTTAAAAATAAAAAAAAATATAAGCTAACTTACAATAAATGATAAAATTGTTTTCTACAGAATTTGAAAGAATGAACTGTATAAATTATTTGTGTGAAAACAGCAGCATTTCCAAATGTAAGGCTTAGAGCCCTGTTAAAAAATTCTAAAAATTAAACAAAAGGAGCCATTTTTAAAAAGAGATAGGGCTCAGTGGGATTTATTAATGCACATCTTTCAGAGATATTCTTACTTGCACAATGCAAGCAGTAGGTTAGCATGGACTTCCAAATTATATTTAATTGGACAATTATTCAAAGTGAAAAACCCAACATAGTAAACTAAGGAGGTCTTTAATAAACACCTTGTCTCTTCAAGAAAAAACAGGGAAGTCATTTACTGACCCAAGAGGCACAATTTTGTCTTTGGTAAATTTATTTTAAAGTAATTGCCAACTCCAGGAGTAACAATTTTTTAAAGACGAACATGGCGCTCTCAGGCAGAATAATAAATTGTTCTGTGCCCTGTATGACGGCCTAATCACATTAGAAAGATGTACATGTAGTTGTCTGAGGCAAATAGAGGATGTACATCACCTGGTCTATGAACCCACTAAGATTCGTTAAATGACATATAGCTTTCTCCTCTCTCCAGATCAGGACTGAATTAGAGGGAAAAGACAAATGGTAATTTACACACAGGCTTTATAGCTCTGCCTTCCTGTCCCTACTTTCCAGCCCAAGTGGAGTTTCTACAGAAGTCCTCTGCAGTCTCCTGAAGATTTTCACTGATCTCCCCTCTACCCACCAGTACTCCACCACCAGGAACAAGTTCCTTGTTAATAGCATCACCTTTGAAAAGCCATGGCTGCCTCATAAAACCCAAACACTATAAAACCGACTGTGATTAATAGTGAATTAAAAGTACAAATCAATATTTAGAATGTTAATGTTCCTTCACCTCAGCTGGAGAGGAGCTTTTCCAGCACTACTTCTCTGTCTTTTGTCTGGCAGGATATGCCTTTCAGATACAATGGTCTTTGATACCAAGACTTTAAGGCTTGGCCATATAAACATTAAGGACAGACCATAGTTCTGTGAGTAGTTTGCATGCCTTCAGTACTGGCACAGAAACAGCAGAAAGACCTGATGAAATAAGTCCAAGAACAATCCCCAAACTCTCCACAAATGAGAGTAATACTTTCTTGCACACGTTATTTTGCCAGGAAATTTCCAACTCCAAAGTCTTTTCTCCTTGTCAAGGTCATCCTGGGCATTGGGACAACAATGCTAAATAAGTATGCCTCAGTGAATTCTGCCCTATTTCTGACTAAAAAGCTGGGACTCCTCCAGTGCAGATTACGATAAAAGATTTATTTGTGGGGAGTGGAAGATTGTGTCTTTAGTGAAGTTAATAAGTTGTTTTCATTTTAGATGCTTTCATTACAAACACTGATAAATCTTAAGGCTAAGAGAGTATGTAAGAGTAATGAGTTGAAGGGCTCCTCAGCTCTTTGGTGATTATCTCTGTCTTTTAGCACATTACCATGGGACATCTGGCTTCCAAATTTGTGCCTCTCCTCTGCAGATCTGAGGACCAGCCTACCAATTATACATTCGCATAGGTTGTAATAAATCAACAGCAGCCAAACTCTGACAAGGTGATGGCTGTTGACAGATAAAAACGATACACATTGTCGTGCTGTTCTCCAAAAACAAACACATGCTTTTATCAGATTTTTTTTCTTTTAATCAAAAAATTGCCTCTTTCAACATAGAGTTACCTAATTTCACAGAGGACTTGCACTATGCAAGGTTCCCCTATCTAAACCTGAGCTGCATGTAAAGCCAGGCTCTCAAACAGGCCCTGAATTCACTTCCCACTGTAGTCGAGGAAAAAACTGCTGCTCTGATTCTGCGTCAGCCCAGGCCCAAAGATCATTAGCCTTTTCCTCTGAGAAGCACATTCTGTACAGAATGAAGGACTGAGCAAAAAAAATCCAAGGATATTGTCATGGTTTAGTCTTGGATTTATTGATGAGCTAAGCAGAGTCTGGATAATAGATTTTCTTCAATAAAGGACAGATCTAGTAAAGCTCTATCCAGCAAGCAGATCTGTGTGGTGAGTGCTGCCCAGTCCTCATCCCCTGTCTCAGAGGAATTGGCTGGCAGTGTTGGATTCTTCTTGCCTGACTCCGGCCCTCTGAAAGTTAGGTGTCTAATCTAAGCTAGTTTTCTAAACAGCACCAAAGGTAATCAATCCATCTCAAAGCAGTACTTATATAGGCAATGTGAGTTCTGCTCTCAAAGTGCCTTGGACTCTGCAGTGATGCAGAGGACCTCAAGAAGTTTGCTTCCACAAACACCTCAAATTCAGTGGGAAGAATTCCACTGCTGTTTGTAAAACTGATCACCCTCTTTGCAAACCGTGAACAAAGTTATTGTACTGTTGTGACCTGAAAATGCTATGAGGAGATAACACAAACCAGGATTTAAGCGACATCTTACGACAGGCCTTTTTGAACACTTGTAAACTTCATGAACTATCACAAAGATTTGATCACCCCCAAAAATGTGGGAAGCATAGGGCTGTACTAATCCTGCTGGAATCTCTGTTAGCAATTCTCATTTGGGGAGTATGGTTTTATCCCAAAGCTTCTTAGCACATGGTGGTCATTTATCCACTGTCTTATCTTCCCTTGAAGAGACCAGGACTATTTTCACAGCAAATGATGTGAAATATCTTAATCTCCAGAAAAGTCAAAGACTGAGAGACCATCAAATTCTGTCAGTCCCCTTGTTGATGAGAAGAACGCAGCACAATATAGCTCACCAAAAGTATTTTAATTCCTTCAGAATTTCTTGTACATACGGAAAACGGCATCTCTCAGATGTCTCTACAGAGCTTTGAATCAAATATAGTCTTTTCTAGTGAACTGACTGGACAGAAATGTAGCATGTTACCCTCCAGCTCAGTTTTATTCTTTGACAACGTTATCTACTAGAAAGAGCTCATCAGACATATGTTTTGGACCCTTTCTTATTGATTTCATCTCTTTCTTTTATCTTTCTACCTTGCTTTTCCATTCCATTCCCACTAGTTAGCATGCTGCTTTGACCCTAGAACTGGCAAGTCCCACAGAAATAAAATAGGGATATGCAAACTTACAGGTTAGGCATCTGTTCCTTTTCTGCTAAGGGAATAGGATTCCCTTGACATACACACTTCCTATTCTCATCCATAATGTTGAAGAAACCATTAATTAGGGACAACCCAGACAGAAAATTAGTCTGCTTTATGATAAATGCCATTCACCTTTATTTGACCAATTTACAGAATCAGGCACTGAAACTTCAAAGCGGGTCCTCTGTCACAACTTTTTTGTCTTCTCTCATTTGAAATTTTATGATCTGTAGCTATTACATAAACCAGCGTGTCCAACTTCTAAATACTCAATTTTTTTAGAAAACTATACTACCTAATACAGGTATGAGTTTTGTTTGTAAATGAATCTAAGTAAATATTCTTGTAATTAATATGATTCCAGAAACTTATTTATTGCAGATTTTTAGCTACAAATACACATGCAGTAGTATGAATAATATTAGAATAACAATCTGAGATTTTCAAACAAGTCTAAGGAAATTATTCACCCAACTCACATTATAATTCAATAAGAATTAGGAAACTAATTCCCTCAGGTATTATCAAATTTAAAAAAATGTAAACTGAAAAACCAATTGCAGCTGAATTCAGCTTGATGGGGTACAGGAGGTCCCTGTGGGGAACTATACTATCAGTAAGTACTCGGACTGCCTTCACTGACTTTGGTACAGAATTTGGTACTGCTAATGCGAAAACCAGACCAAAATATGAGACAAAACTGAATGGCTTATTCAGCTACTGCTGGTAAATTGGGGAACCTCAGAAGGGAGAAGTTAGCTTGAAAACTCTTCAATTGACATTAAAATTCAAGATCATTATTCAGTCCACAAAAAAGAGATACTAGAAAATAAAAAGTGCTGGAATATTATGGATTCCTTGAATTATGGTAAAACTGTTTATGACACTAGAATGCAGAAAAGAATGGCTTCTCCTGGGACTCTGGGTTTAGGTTCCAGTAGCAGCAGCAAATTCATATAACCACTTTGTACCGTTCAAAATTGGCTCACTGTTTTCCACTACCGTTTTCTTGGGGAAAACATAATCTTTGGGTAAGATATTCAAGAAATATGCTCCTCCAAAGGCTCAGTGGTCTTCTAATCTGGGTCCACATTTACCCACAGCCATTGCTATTACTAGTTATTTTTCTGCTTCCTTGATTTTAGTCACTAAAATCTTTATAGGTTTTACTTTGCTAACCTAAGCAAATCAGATTCCATTATTTCCTCCACTAAGAAAGGTCTTCCATTCTCCTGATCAAAATCAGGTTCCTCTTTGCATCTCTACCTTCTGTTTTAAACACAAATGCCCAGAATTATACACCTGGGGCTTGTACAATTACACTCACACTTTCTTATCATCAACAGGAATATTTCATCTCAAACATCTTAAGATCACATTTGCCTTTTACATGGCCATTTCACAAGGGTGTGTCCTGTAAAATATCTATGCATTTCTTTTTTCCTTTGGCATTGACAATTAATGAGCCTATAGAAAAAATTTTGTCATTTGGCCTTGACCTTCATAAAAATTTAACCCCATTTCCAGCTCTCCGGTCCTGAAGATGCTCCAGTTCTTCCTGTATGATACCCCAGTCTTTCTGTGTGCAAATGGTGCTTCTCAAACATGTGGCCTCAGTAGATTTTGTTTTCACAGACAGACCTTTTGTGCCTGTCAAACACATCCCAATGCCCAAGCAAGCCTCCTTAACTCTCAGTCTAGAAGAACAATCACTCCCACAAGAACCTGTAAAGAATCAAAGGAAGATTCAAGACCACTCTCCAGGATAAGGTCAGAACACAAATTATGTCTTTTTCCTCTTTGGTAGTTCACATAAGAGCATTCCATTTCCTACAGCAGAACTGAAGAGGTATAGAACACCCACACAACACATCTCACCCTCATGTGGTGAACCTGGCAATCACCAGCCGTGGATTGTTCACTTGCCTCTACTCAGTGGCCAATGGCATTAAAAGCTCATGAACACACATGGACATTACTAACACCCAGGCACTATTTTTAAGTGGGGTGTGAACCCCACCATCCTGTCTTCCTGCTGGGGGAAATACATTCCTCACTAGCCACTACTTTTCTTGTCCTCCTAGTGTGTTATCAGTGCTCCTCATTTCTTGTCCTAGACCACTCTTTGTAAAACACTTTTAGACCATTCAGGGTGTAAGACCCTGTATAAGCATCTAACAGTCACTAAAGTATTAGCAAGTAATTAACATCAACAGAAAGGATGACACTATACTAAGCATTCCATGCCTTGGTCTGGGGAATACTGTGAATGCTCTGGTAATGTTATCTTCTAGTTGCAAAGGAAAAAAAGTAAAGATATCCATGACAGTCACTGTGAGCTCTTTGCTGTTATTTTTAACACTGTTTCTATAGTTTCTCTAAAAAAATTCTAAATAAAAAAATTCTAAAAAAAAACCCAAAACAAAACCCCCTACAAAATATGTAACACATTCAGCAATATTTCAGCCCATGGATTAAAAGAAAGATGACCTCAAGGATCGTAACAGCTAGGAAAGGCAAATGTCAAGAATCCAAGTGTAGGGTAAAACTTTTACAATTACCTAAGGAATCCACAGCCTCACCTGCAGAATAATTTAAGCACTATAGCCCTGTATATGTGGTGCTAGGCAGAGCTCTAGCACCAAGAGGGTACACCTGTTTTGACTATCTTGGATATCCATACACAGCAGATATATGCAGCACAGAAACAACGCAGAAGCAGAAAGGAAGCTACTGTAAATACCTTCAATTCAGGACCTGAACCTGTGACCAAGAAAACTGCTGTTTGATTCTAGATAAGTAAACAAGATAGAAGAAACCTGCAGGACCTCAGATGCTGAGCTTCTCACTTGATAAAATGAGAGAATGACATAAAGAGTGGCTATGTTTTGAGGTAGATCAGAAAATGATGTTTAAAAATGAACAGAAGAACATAGAGGAAAGCGAAAGTAGATGGGATCTGAGAGGAGCTAAAACAAGTTTATGACATGAGTTATGAGAAAAAGTATTACCAGGGCTGGTAAGGTAAGGAAGAAGGAAAAAGTCAGAATGTCGAGGATTATGAAGGGACTGAAGAACTGGAAGAAACAAGGTGAGAAAGCTAAAACTGGAAATGGGAGGAGCTGACAAAACCTCTAAGATCAAAGATGACTATGGATCTAGACTACCACATGCTCAGGAGTCTAGAGAGATTCACAAGTCTCAGGAGATTGTACTATGATTTTAGGACAGTGATGAATTACTTGAGCTGGAATATAACAGTTCAGGGGGATTCTAAAGACTCTAAAGCAACAGAACAGGCTTGTTAAAAAACAAATAATGGGGAAACGTGGATGAGTGTGTCTAAGTCTACTGTATTTGCCTCTTCCAAGAACTTGATCAACTCCTTGCTCTGTCACAGATCCCTTGCGTGACCTTCTTTGCTAATTTACTTTAACCTTACCTCTTCATCACATCCATTTTCCATTTGCAAAATGGATGCAACATTTTCCACTCTTTCTCTTCTTTTAAGGGCAAAAGCTTGTCAGAGCAAGACTCAGTCCTTAATTATGTGTGTCTGCAGCTCTCGGAACAATGGGGTGCTCATCTCAGAAACCAAAGGAATATTCTGGTAAAAAGTATTTCCTTAGGGACAGTAGTTATTTAGATGGCATGCTATATATGACTGAGTCAGTGGCATAATGATGGTGGTCGAAAGTAAGTAGCAACACATTCTCTGTCAAGCATAACCTGTTAAAAAGTCACGTACAAGAGGGGAAAGTCAATGAGATGAGTCATGCCTTGCCTTGCCTACTATGTTATCAAAGGTTATGTTACACACAGTATGAAAGACGGTAGGAATTCCTTCGATCTACAGTCAAATGGAACAACTCCGGCTCCTGCTGCGAGCTCCAAGGTCTCCTCTGTAGGTGTCACTCTAGCTGCTGATGGCCATAGATAATAACAAGTTAGGGTACAGACTAACCAGGAAATGATACCACCTGCTACCCAACATAAATTACCAACCCCTCTGGGTATAATTACTCTTGTCAACACGTCACATGGCTATTATATTCACTCTTATGCAGAAATGCAGAGGAGCAGCAGCGGATTCTGCAGAAAGAATGGGGTTTGTGGCACTTCTGTGTGTTCACTGGGAAAAACAATTAATTTGTTCCTGAGATGGAAAAGAAATGGTAAAAATCCTGTAACACAGACAGCAGAATTAGCCCCTCTGGTAGCAGTTTTAGCAACTGTACAACTGGTCAGAAAGGGAAAACACAACGAAACAAAGGGCACCCTCCAGCAGGTTTCTTTCCCAGCTCCCCGGAAGCACGACTCCCTTCTCATTTCCAAAGATGAGGGGCTCCCAAGTTGCAATTCCCAAGTGACAGTAACGTGTACATTATTACTTGAAACTATACTATTACATGAAAAGTCAGTAGACTTTTGCTCAGTCTGCAGCTGAAGTGACTTTCACAGCAGTTTTAGACACCTGTTTGTGAAACAAGCAGCTGTATCAGAAAGAGCTGAAGCATGAAAGTTCCGTGTTATTGCTGAAACAGCTCAGGTGTCTCTGAACTACCCCATGTTGTCTCTAGCCTAATGCTACACTTCTTGAGCAAGGTTGCATGCTATGCTGTCAGCAATTCAGTCACTGCCATTCTATTGTAAGTGCTTTAAAACAGAGTCTGACCCTTCAGACACTCAGAAAGACTCAAATAGTGAAGAAACTGAGCAAGCCTTTTCACGTGCTTCTGCTTAACTGGCTATGGCTGAGCAAATCGGCCGCTTGGTTACAATGCCCTTCTGGGTGCGCTGACTGAGAAACTATCAGATTTTCTCCAAGTCCTAAGACTCTGCGTAAGGCTGACAACTGTTTGCTCTGGTGAGAAGAGTCTGAGTTCTTCAGTCACTCTTGAGTAGAGGCTGCATCAGAACCATTAAGCCATTTACCCAACAGACCTGTACTGGCAACGAGGACAGCCTGTGATTTTATGTAAACTCATATATAAACAATTGAGATAATTTTCCTCGATTTAAGTTTAAATTCACATTATTTCTGTGCAGAGCAACATCTAAGGCCTACAAACCATACCCGAACCAGAAAAAGGTTATTTACTGAATGATATGAACAGTACAATATGCCAGCACCTGCCAAGGGTCTTTCTTGATGATTGTTTATGATTATAAAGGTAAATTATTTGCTTGTGTAAAATAATAATTAGAAAAAGTAAAGGTCATTCATCCAGATATAAACCTGGCTGCAAAAAATCATCAGCATACAGAGTTAGCAGGCATATTCATTGCTTTATAAACAGCAGGCCAGGATAACATTATATAGTTTGCAATCTGTGTTTGTTCTATGTGAATCATAGCTTTGCATAATTTTATCACATTCCTGCCAGGCAAAAGCAAACATTAAAAGAAATATTAGAAGCCAGCCAGTTAAATATCCTACAAGAAGAAAAAACCCTGCAACTATCTCTGTTGTAATGACCGATGAGCATTATTTTATCTGTGTGATTTGGTAGCTTGTGTGTATTTTTTTTTTTTTTGCAGTACCACTTTAAAATAATTTCCAATATGTGATTAGTTTATTTTGATTGGTCTAATATCGTTACATTGTACTAAAGCACTGATACAACTGCTTGGACTTTTTATATATGACATGATTGATTAGGTGCAGATAAGAAAGAAAATATTACTTCAAGAGACCTGACCTTCAGTGAATCATCTGAGATGAAGAGAATTTAAATGCAGCATTACTTGCACTCAGCACCAGAAAATGTTACAGAAAAAAAAAAATAGAAAAAAACACTTACTGAAAATTTCTGCTATGATTAAGAACATTTTCCAGTAAGATTCTTCCTCTCCATTTCCCCTGCTGGAAACATTCCTCATCCCTAAACTCTGCTGCAAGAGCAAATATGTGCTACGAAAGCCACACAACGCTTCACCAGACATTTAGAGAGTATCTTCTACACCTTTACATCCCTTCTACAACACACGATAGCTCTTTCCTGGAACTTCAGGACTTGCAGCTCTTGGCAGGTCTCTTTCCTCTGTCCTCCAGCCTGGCAGTGAGCGTTCAGTCCAGGCAGAGCAGACATTGCCCCAGCCTTTGGCATCTGCCCCAGGTCAGCACAGGCTGCGCTCTGGTCTCCCCGCAATCTCTTGTACAATGACCGCACAGACCAGTGGTGGAGCAGGAGTGACCTCAGGCATTCTTTCTACACGACACAGGCAGTGTGTGAGAAACTGCTGTGACTTGGGACCATGTATGAATCTCTGATGATGAAAAGCTGGCTTAAACTGATGTTTCTCCTCTAGATCCCCATACCATGCCTTGTGTGCTGTGGCTCCCCAGAGAAGTCCTTCCTCACACATGACGAGACACACACTGCTGGTCCCTCTCATGTCCTTCTTGCCCCCCCCGACTGGTCTGCACCATAACCTGGGTGATCCCCACTGCTTCCTGGTGCTCTACCCCTGCTCCCCACCTGCCTCCTGCCGCTGGGGCACCGCAGCTGGAGCCTGCAGCATCCAGCCCCTGCAGTGCCTCAGCTCTCGGGGGACTCCATGGTCAAAGGAAACCCCCTACAAGGCCCCACTACAGCCGAGTGGCTGCCATTTCTTCCCTGTTGTACAGTCCGTAAGGCTCGTCTCTCCCGTCTCATCACACAAAGGACAGCGCGAGAGAAGAAATTAGAGAGATGCAATCATGTGGTTTACTCAGCTCCACAGGTTTCTTTTGCCAGTAGCTGTCTCCCACATACTGAAAAATCCCAAACTCCCACTCAAGACTCTGTAATATCCATGAGAGACAAACTGGGCATAGAGATGAGAGCAGGGAGCTTAGACATATTTCCTCACACCCACTCCTTTGCTCTAAATATACAGAAATTTAAGCCCGTCCCCAGTAAAAAAAATATTCATCCTAGGAAACAGCTACTCATCTGCCCCCCAATTTAATAATTTAATCCATGTTATATTTTCCTTTTAAAAGAAAAAAAAAGGGGGGGGAACTATATAGAGCTAAGCATTTGGCAAAAGTCGTTTGCTACTGTAAAGAATTTTTCTCTGAACTATTTATCTTAAAGCATGTCAGAGCAGGCATCAAAGGCAGCCGTGGCATTGGTGGAGTGCACACTGTGCACACTGTCACTTACTGTGATTGAAAGGACAGTATGTTTTCAAGCAACTATACTTGTGTGAAGTGTCATCAGATCTGACTGCTTAATCCCGATTAAAAAAAAAAAAAAAAAAAAAAGGGCTGTTCCATTCAGAGGTGAGATGACATTGTCCAAGAGTAATTTGACAGAGACAGTGGATAATCACAGCAGCCATGAGCGACTAGATTAGTGACAGGGTGCATCTCGGAGTCATCACCATATTGAACATACAGTACACAATGCAGCCATCAGGCAAGGATGAAAACCAAGGAGAGATGGTTTAGAAGTTGCATCTAGCAGCAAGCAAGATTTGCCAGGAGAATTTTTACTTTGCAGATTGCTTTACCTTTCCCACAGGATGCCACAAAAATTCGAGATTCAGCACTGTCAGAGGAGCCCAAATCAAAAAGGAAATGGAGTTCTGCAAAGCAGCTTTAAAAATTGCTCTTGTCGTTCAGAAGAATCCTACTAAATTCCAGTAAAAAAAAGCAAACCTAAAAGAAAAAAGCATGAAGTCATGGAAGCTGCTGCTTAGGAAATTTACAGTGATACAGGAAAAAAGTTAGAATATATACAGCAAGGAATAATTTAGGGTTCGCAGGGGGGTGAACTAAAATATTAGATGACCTATTTTGATGTTTACAATTTAAATCTAAGGATCTGACTACTTTTACTAATTAGGGCCGAAGTACTGATCACTGCACAAAGTCACTTAAAAGTAGCATCCGACTTTTAGTAACACCATGAAAACAGCATTCTACCTATTTGTGATAAGAAGGCGTTTAAATTTGCTCATTTACAAAAGTTCATGTGTCTGGGACCTAACCAGGAAAGGTATGGCATCTTGATAATTCATCACGTTAAGGAGAGTGTGACTCCAGCAGACTTTGTTCTATTCTGCTGCGTGTTATCTCCCTGCACATTCCCAGGGCTACGCTGCAAAAGATTGCAAGGTGACAGAATATGTTCATACAGCCTTTAAGTGCTGCTTTGCAAGATGCATTGTAGTTTGTTACCCTGAGGCACTGAAGTGTTTAATGCTGTTGCTGTATGTCATTAGTTCGCATTCTCTAAGAGGATCTTATAGGAAACCATTCTAAATTATAAATTGAGAAGTTAACTTAGTATTAGTCAAGACAAAACATTAAGAGATGGAGGCGGCTTTCACGGGTATCTATTCAGGTGGGTACAGTTTCAAAGTTTGCCAGAACTCCTCGTGCCTGCAAATCAAGCCTGTAATCCCTAAAATGACGTAGCCCTGCCACTGCTAATCCAGATCAGCCAGACTGGAAGAGTATCTTGTCTGCTGATTTTTGCCTTCTGCTCTTACCTGTAGCCATATACAAATGGACAAAAGAAAGCTCAGCTATTTTTTTTTAATCATTTGTTTTCCAGGGCTTCATATAAGCAACATATCACACATCATAACTATTTAGTTAACCAGCATTTTTATTAAGTATCTGTTAACTTATATTAATACCATGTTCTCTAATGGTCACAGTAATTTCCTTGCTTCCACCTATTATTTGTCATATGCTTCTCTGCATGCACGTGTGTGTGTTAGAGAGAGTCAGAGAGAGATAAAGAGATGGGGGGAAACAGAGAGGAGGAAGAAGGCTGCAAAGTGGGGGTCACTGAATAGAAGTGGAAATGGAGCTGCAGAATTATAGGCACAGCTCACAGTGACACCTAGAGTCAATCCTGCCTAACACTTCCCCATCGTAAGTCCTTGCTCTCTGGCTCTCTCTCCCTCCCCTCTTCTCTAAAAACTTTGTTTATAGCTGCAACTGATGTTTCCGTGCTCCAGCTCTACCTCTGGCTTAATGTAATAAATAAATAAATAAATAAATAAAATAAAAAAAAACACACAAAACCAAAGACATCCCACTTCAGCAAAAATGTCACAGCTGTTTTCAATAAAGTTAGAAAAGTCTGGAGAGACTGCCAGCACAAACCACTTTTTTAAAACAAAACGGAACATTTTGAAGATTTGGAGAAGAAACATGGGAATTCAGCATAGAGATAACCCTGAAGCGGACAGACATTTATTAATTTCCTCATTAAAAAATAGTCTTAATTTAGCCATACGTGAAGTTTCTTAAAATTGCCATCTGCATGTGCTAAACAGGAGTCCTTGAGAGTCTGGTTGCTCAAGTCTGAATGTCTCCATGTGCTCTGCGCGAGCTCGGGCACCCGTGGGCCTGAGCTCTGAACGACACGCAGCAGGTGCAGTGCACCTCTCTGAGCCCAGAGGACATCCCGTGTCCTCATCTCTGCCCCTCTTCTTACTGCTACCGGTGCTTCCTATCAGAGATGCCTATGAAAGTAGGTTATGCGGATAATCTTGATTCTGCTATTTCCCATCTTTGAAGTTCAGCTTGCCAACTAACCATTCCTTAAGTATTTGTGTGTAGATGTACATGATGCCAAATCCTTGCATGGCAGCAAGAAACCCAGTGATGTTCAGGTTATGATTCAGAAAAGAATACCATCAAATATAAACATGAGTGACAGCAAGTAATTTGATCAACTCTTCTGACCACTTATTCAGGCCTTAGTGTCTAAGAAAGGCAGTTTCTTTTGTCCCTTTGACTTTGAATATCTGATTAAGTGAAAGAAATTCATCTAATTAAGATATGCAGAGGATCATATTCAGCTTTTTGTGATTTATTGCAGAATTTAGAAAGTTAACTTTGTTTTAGTGTGACTTTTATATATTAAAATTCAGGACCATCTGCACAGACTTTATCCATGCATATTTCAAACTCTGGATGAGCTCAAGTTTGAATTAGTGCTGATGTGTGGACATTGTTCATCATTAACACACTGTACGTGTGCCCAGAAGAAAGGTCAAGGGATCCTGAAATATAAAAAACTCCTAATCGACACCTGCTGCAGAATAATGATATTGTGCCAAGCCAGGTTTAAATACCTGTTTGTGAAATGGGTAGNATGGTTGGTTAGATTTTTGAAAGCTATACCAACTAGCACAGCTGTAACTTGAAAAGGACCAAGTGTTGGGTATGAACTTGGAAAATAAATAAAGGAATTTCCAGTATCTGTAGTGTAATCTGTAATATCTCCAATTTTGCATGGATAGTCTGAACAAAGAGTAAAAGGGAAGGGACTATAAATCTGAGTAGAAAATAAGAATTCTTCAAATCAACATGTTTTTCCTATAAATGAGTGATATTTAAAAGAACCCTATTTTTTATTTGAACGAAATCTTGGAAAGCTCGCATGCTAAGCTTATTTTCCTATGAAGCTCTCACTATGTGCCTTGTCTCAGCCCCATAACCTGCAAGTTGGTCTAGACCTATTTGTCTTTAATTATATGCTGTGTCTCTTGATTCAATCAAATAGTATTTAAGGTCTTACTAGTTAGTTGCTGTTAGGAAGAGAAGCTCATGCTAACAGACATTGTTCAGCGCAAACTTGCTTTTTTAAGTAAAATTTATGACAGATCTGGCTCCCTGAATATCACAGATACAAGAACAGGTGCATCCTGCTCAGCAGTTCAAGAGCTCCAAAAGAGCTCTGTACCTCTGCTTCCTCCAGGCCATACATACAACTGCCCTCTGCTTCTCTATAGGCATGCTCTCCTTCTTTTCTATGTCTCAGGCACCAGCAGGTACAGCTGCAAACAGCACATGCCTCAACTCCTGCATTTGCAGTCTGCTTCAGAGAATGCAAAGCACCAGAGGCCGGCTCCACTTATCCAGTCTGTCTTGGGTGGCCAATTCCCGCGGCACATACTCCAAAAACGTATGCTACTGCTTTTAGTATGAGCAATGATTAACAGTCTTAAGTATTTATATTTTAGAATCACAGAATCATAGAATTGTCTAGGTTGGAAGGGACCTTGAAGATCATAGAGTCCAACCATCAACCTAACTCTGCCAAAACCACCACTAAACCATGTTCTCAAGCACCCCATCTACCCATCTTTTAAACACCTCCAGGGATGGTGATTCCACCACTTCCCTGAGCAGCCTATTCCAATGCTTCATAACCCATTCTGTGAAGAAATTTTTCCTAATATCCAATCTAAACCTCCCCTGGCATAACTTGAGGCCATTTCCTCTTGTCCTAATTTTCTACCATCCTTTTCTGATCATCTAGATGAATACTTTTTTTTTTTTTTTCCCCAAAAAGAGAAGCAAACGGTTCCTATGTGAACACAAGTGATTTTAAAAGCAGGCATTTACATATGAAGAGTGTTACTATAACCAGCCCAAATCAGTTCTGTGATGGAAATACACAGTTTATAAATTCCTGCACCTTACCTACCCAGCCAAGTTGAAAGGTATCGAACTATCAATCCCTGATGAGATAAAACAGTGACGATTTCCTTATTACTTGCACATGATGTTAAGGCCCCCAAAGGACGCTACTATGAGTTGTGACACAGTCCCAAACAACATGAGTTTGGTTCAGGGAAAGAAAAAATAATAATAAATGTAAAAATGAATAGAGTTTTTGGGTGCCCATACAAATTCAATTTATATAGCCATTATACACATTTCCCACAGCAATACGGCATGTCCCTTTCTATGAACTGCACACTATGTGCGTTGACAGAAATACTGCATGAACTGAAATGAAGGCAGCCCAACGCCATCCTTCAAAATGGGACATTTGGTGAAACAGTGGTACACAGCCAACCACTGCAAAGTTTCACAGTTTTCATTTCTCATGCCAATTCACTGTTTACAAATCACACACCCTGTAACTCTGACAATGTGGCCCCAGACAGCACAGCCTCAATTACAATGTCACCACTGCCAAAAATCTCCTGCTGCATTCCCTTTCAGCAGACAGAACCAGTAAAGGCAGCAAGACGGTGGGGCAGAGCCCAGTACTCCTCTGAACCTCAGCATTATTCGATGATTGCCTTCTGCTCACTTTAGACCAGGCTGTGGCCTCCCAGTGCCCAAGGAAGGAAGTATGGAAAAAGAGGAGAGACAGGAGGAGAGAGTTTGGAGCCCCTCTCCTCAGCCACAGCACCTGCACTTTGTCCAGAGATCCATGAACAGCTATACCTGAAAGATGCTTCATTTTTAAAAGATGTGACTTAAAGGAAACTGTCCAAAGTAATTAGGTAGTAAACCTCACTGCAGCAACGAACCTTAATTTTCCATGCAGATTCATACCAATTGTACTTTCAGTCTTCTTTCATACACTTCCTACCTTCCATCTTTGGGTATTTCCCTCAACAATCTCAACATACTCCCCCCCAAAAAATCAAAGGAAATATCCAGGGACCGGTGGCTATGGAGGCATGTGTAACAGGGAACATAACCAGTCTTCCTGGACTGGACACAGAAAAGACAATGTTGAGGGCCGTGTAGGTCCTGTCACTGGAGTTTGAAACATTTGTATGTTTACCGTGTTGTATTCCATGAAAAGTTGTACCAGACACTCTGAGACCATTCACAGGGGCTGAATGGCAATCTGAGTACTTGGGTTGATATTACAGACTATGACAAGATACAAATTAGCATCTTATTTTCAATTCTTGTACTGTAGCTTCTAGTAGGCACACAAGTAGATCTCTAAAACTGCCTCTTTTCCATATAAACTTCATGTTCGCAAGTTTTGAACACTTGGGGTTAACATTCCTGGCCTGGGAAGCTCACTGAAACATCTTTCCCATTTTTGTGCAACAGTGAAATGTCAGGAAAGGTGGAGCATCAAACATTATCCCCCAATCTCTGACCCTGTTTTAAGGGGGTACAGTTCGACTGGACATCCTTTGATTTTTGACCAATTAAATTGTAAACCTGCAGGAATTCAAAATGTGTGCAACTGCCAGACGTGGGATCTAGGGAGAGCATGCTGCTCAGGTGAACGCTCTGACCACAGGTTTACTTCTTTCCCTTTGAAGTAGGCTGTCATCCATTTGGATAGAAAATGAAGTGTGAAATATAGAGGCTTTACAACATGTAATGAGTGCGACAATTTAGTTAAAGCTGATTTTCAGAAGCCAAGAGCTGAATTTCAAATTAAATTCCTTATCAGTGGCCACCATGACAGAGTGTATATTTAGGAAATTATTTATTCCAACATGATATAATTAATTGTACTATGTTCTTTAAGTTCTGCAGGGCATTTTATGCACTGGACATATGACATATAAAGTTGGAACTCAAACCATCTGGAAGCCTATTATTCATGTATGTTGTTCTGGGTGTTCACTTAGATGATTCCCGATGACAGAAAAACAAATAGACTTGATCAAATATTTTGAATTTTTAAATTTTTGTTAACAAATTCATTTATTGTTCTTTGGCTAGAGAATGACAGAAACTTTTTTTTTTAAGTCTATTTCCTTCCAAAATAAAACTATATTATTGTAATGTCTGGCCAGTTCTGCTCCTTGGTTGCAGTGCATTATATTGGCTTTTTGACATCCTTGCTGAAGCTTCATGGTCTTGCTAAAGAAATAAAGAATTGTGTGCATGTGTATCTGTATATACACTTTAATATTGTCCTGTGATATTTGCCCAGAGAGACTGAGAACTTACAAGAACTTGTATGAAAAGGAAAACATCTTTAGCTCTACTTATCAAGTACTGAACCTTTTGAAGCTGAAAGATAGGGCTGGAAAGATACCGCCTGAGATACCCACCAGGTAATTGCTCATCTGAGTTGCAAAAACAGACTAGAATTTCTGTAATGATCGTGTTGCGGCTGGTGGAACCAAAATGAAATGTACCTGCTTTCCTGCCTCTGTACAGTAGTGAGAAGCTACGGAAGGACTGGAATCTTTCATCACAAGCACCAGGTCTTCTAGCTCATTAGACTGGATGAAGGTTGATCAGCAAGTCTGCTGCAGATCACGACAGGAGGGGTAACTTGCCAGTCAAATGAGAGCTTCCCCAGCTCAGCTACAGTGCCCGTGTTCATCCACAATTACAGTTAATCTTGAGAATTATGAGATCTAACCTGAAGCTTTTTGGCAACGAACCGTCATTTTGAGTAAAGGCCGAGAACCTCCTTGCAGCAAGCGGACAGCTTCCATGCAGTAACAGCATGACTGTCTGCCGCATTGCTTTACATTTCCCAAAGGACCCCACAGGACTTTGCTCATGGGAAAGAATTGTAAAAAACTTTTCTGTTACAGCCAGGCTGATGTAGAAAACTTTGTGGCAGAAAGGAAGAGTACTCAATTCAACTGAAATTGCCGAGTACAAGTCACCCACATCAGAATATTACAAGGATATCTAAACTCAGTGTCTAAAAAGCTGTTATATAAATATAAAAATTTAGTGTGGTGAAGAAGTTTCTTTCTGTCTTGCCACCCATCTAAAAGATTAATCAGATCAATCATGGCACATTTCTTTACAGAATTCTATGACTTAAGTGCTACAGACATTAGCAACATTTCAATCTCCTGTCTCTGATCCTGAAAACATCATCTGTTAGGTTTTTGGCAATGCTATAAGGAAAAATCAAGCTGCTTAAAAAAAACAGGGAACATTTCAGGAGATACCAGTGCCAATCTTTCATGTGCCCTCCCTACCTCTCTGCAAAAATTTACGTAGAGTCAAAATGGCATGGTTGGTGGTGCTTTCTAAAACCTCATTCAACACTAAAAAGCACGTAGGGAAAGAAGGCTACTGAGCACTATACTGATAAACTTATCTCCTCCTTTCAGTAAAGATAAATGATGAAGCTACACATTAAACCACTACTGTACTACCATGGAATATGCATATGGAATTAAAGGGGAGAAGAAAACCCCACAATTTTATTAAGAAGCGCAAATAGAGTGGTCTTACCCTACCTTGAGCACTAGTAGTTCTGGAAAAAAAAGCCCTTTAAATTCATATTATTTCTCATTTGCATTTGCCATTACCAGGATTTTTCCTACAAGGTCCAATTAAGAAAAATATTTCCTTTCTACAAGGCAAATTTATCAAAAATTCAAATAAACTCTTTGATGCATTTTCTGCATAAACTAATCATGAATAAACATAATCCTGTTGCTCTAAGAACAGATGCCATCCTGTAACTCCCTGCCCCCGACAGCTCTGCTCTCCAATCATAAAGGAGAAGGAAATTGTTTGGCCAAGTTTACAGAATGAACCATAAATCATAGGCATCTTTGCCAAAGCAAACTCATGTTTCTTTTATGAAACAATTGCTCCTAAAAGAATTTATATTCATTTTTTTTATATATGCATTTTTTATAAAATACATAAGGCAAGTAGAACATACTGTTCTGTTTCTCCTTTAGAAATGCTTGGTATTTTTCAGTTCTGGTTGAGAAAGCAAACATTTGCATTTTCACGTGGCTTTCTGAAGCTAGCTGCATGGACCTAGCTGCAGTATTTTGAGGGATTTGGAGAACTTAAAATTGCTTTGGAATATTTGAGTCACCATTATTCACAAAAGTACAATTTGAAACTAGAGAACCTTAGGGATTTTTGTTGAAGTCAGATGCTGGAAATATGAATGAAGGAAGACTTGTTCATCTTTATATACAGGGAAAAATTGAAAGCTGGATGCTTTCTCAGGAGATTTTAAAAAAAAAGATAAATCCAGACACTATGTAGAATATAAAGAGTCTAGCCGTTCCAGAAGTACACATGCAGCAATGCCATTCTGACAGGTTGGGCACTTCCCTGGCTTCCCAGAGAGCGTTCCAGCTTTCAGAGAAAAATCTGACCTGAAAGGATCATCGTGAGCCAGAGCTGCTTACAGAAAGGTACGGGGAGCACAGCAGGGCACGGGCAGCTCCCCTGAGCACGGGGAGACACTGCGGCATGGAGAAGGCTCCACGCTTGTCTGCATTGCTCGATCAGATCTTCCGCTTACCCAGCAGGGCACACTGCTCCCCAGGCTGCTTTGAGCAGCAACACTGGAGAAAACTGTGCACTGTCCTCAGGCTTTGAGTAGAGGAAAAGAATACATATCTGAAGAAGAGGCATATCATCAATGCTATATGTGACAGCCAGTCACTTCAATGCAGCTTTCTAGCCTTCTACATGAGTACAAATGCTTGGTGATGCTCTGGCTACGCTACTCACATCTAGAACATGTCATTCAGACTGTCTCAGTTTACAGAAGGCTGAGTGCCTAGTTATATCTATGGCTCTTGAGTGTGATCAGCCCTCAAGGGTCCACAAGAGTACTCTTCTAGGGTACACAGAAGGGTCCAAGCCTGTGATAGTGCTTTATTTCCTTTGCAGAGACCTTCTTTGACACAATGCCTCTGCTTTTATTCTTCTTGTCATCCTCTCTGATCTGATCTGTGGCTCTAGTTGCTGGGATGGACACCGAGACGTAGTAAGTGGGACAAGACCCTGATCCTTCATGTCCACCACTCTTGTGTCAAAAACCAGGGCCTTTTATAGCAGAGTCAGAGCTGATCTTCCCTTTCCATTTCCCACTTTCTATCCCACACAGTTTTGAAGATTAAGGCTTTTCCCCACCAAGATCAAAGTTCTTCCTCACATCACATCTCTTTCCTGAGACTTGCTTTGCTTCCCCCCTCTACACCTTATGTCTGTTCCCCTCTAATCTGTTCCTTTATTTTCCTACCTCATCGTGCTTGTCACTCTTTCTTCCTTTTCTTTTCCTTTCGTTTTTATGTAAGTAACAAATCTCATTCCAGAATAAGAGCCCCAGTGCGCTAAGTGCTGTGCCAACACCGTGAAAAAGCCATCTCTCTTGTGAACAGTACAATGCTTTTCCTTGGTTATCCTTACCCTTTATATCCTATGCTGCAACACATCATTACAGCTATCTACCACCTCCCACTCATTAGGATTAAAATCTCTTCTACAGCAAGAACACATTTCAGTTCAGCAGGTATTAAAACCAAGTGCCTTGTTGCAGGCTGTGTCCTTTCTGCAAAGCAACAAAATTTGCAACAATGACAACACAAGAGCCTAATTCCAGAGATCTGAGATCACTCTATTTCACGTTGCACTTGTTTAACACACCCCAAATGAAAGGCACTATTTATTACACATTTTTGCTTAATTGATGTTTTCAATGAGACAATGGCCACTGGAAAGGACAACTTTTGGCTGGAAAAAGTCATATTATTTTCTGATAATACAGCATATAATGCGTGTCATTCAGACGATGAACAATTTCTTCCATTCAGAGTTTTCATCTGCTTGCTTGTCGTACAAAGTGTATGCATTACCCGACTAAATAACTTATGGCCCCATAAATCGTTAACCATGTGTACAGTACATAATTCAGTGATCTGCAAACTATGTTACAATACACTATTTCAAATCTTTTCTCAAGTTAAAAAACAAAACAAAACAAAAAACACAAAAACAACCCTGCGAAGCTTTGTTCGCCAAACACTGTGCCAGTGACCTTTCTCTCTAGTTTCCATGGCATGTTTGTTCAGTTAACTGCTCAAAACGTTTTAATGCTATATTCAACCCCTGCAAAGTCAAACCGACGCATGACAATCCATCAAAATCAGCCAGATAACAGAAAGCACATTCCGATTCCAGAATTATTGTTGTCTGATTCTAAATGACAGGGTATGAAACAAAAAGAGCACAGAGCTTGATTTTCCAAAGCTAAATTAAGCCCAAAGAATGATAAGAGAAAAATCCTTTAGACTGAGATCCTAGAGAAATGATATGAAATTTAACAGGATGAGAACGTATGCAACAAGACAATTGCATTGTCATACATACAAACTTTGGTCAAATTAAAAGGTTTCTAAATGCATGTATAACTGATGACTCCCTAAAATAGAAATTATGAAATTGTTTCCTGACAAATTAAAGCAAGGATGTGTTTATGCCATCAGGTCTAGATGCAAACTCTTTCCCCAGGGTCCATCTTAAACCTAAGGATTAAGTATGTAGTGATGAAATGTTTCAATTATCTTCATTCATAACACTTATTACTAATTAAATTGTATAATTCAGAAGAAAAAAAATCAATTTGTAAGACAGCCAGCTTTATGTAAAAAGCTTTGTTAGCATTGTTAGTCAGTGTAAGAATTAGTAAAAAAGGCAACCTAAAAATAGGTACCAATGAATTAAAAAGAAGAAATGCTCCAAGTTCTTTGAAATGAGTGAAATAGAAGTATTGCTATTTAGGAACATTACTGTCATAACATTTTGCTAACTCAAGTAGGTAAACACATTGACAATACAACTTCAAGTCTCTCTCTCTCTCTCTCTCCCCCCCCGCCCCTTTCCCCAACAAGGACCAGACTGGCATTTTGGTGAGCCATCTTGTGGAGGGGACAATGCCATCCCAGCCAAGTATTGTACAGTTCTCATCAGGCTCTCCTATGAAGCTTTTGCCTCCTAGAATCCAAAGTCACCCAATCTGATTCCTACCTCCTGGTGACTGGAGAATGAAAGATCGATCACACTCATACAGGAAGATGTGATCCCAGAGTAGCAAACACGTGCCCACGGTCTAAAAATCTTGGCAGAGACTTTGCACCATATTCTGTATGGGTAAGGTAGTGTTCACAAAAAGCAGCTGAAAAAGCAATAGGACATGGGAGAAAATGTTCTTTAAAAATAGATGTAAGTACAGTGAGCAATTGTGATTTCATCATTTGTGTCTCGGTGGGTGAATGTTTCAAGATTAAAGACATCTAAAGATACTTGATTCTGAACAATTGTGCTGCAATCCTCCTGAGGACGTGACACATATGCAAAAGCTCTCCAGTTTAAGTTAGGTTGGTTCCACCCACCCTCAGTGATCTAACCACTAACTTGGCCACTCGATTGTCACTTCAGGCATGTCAACTCTCTGTCACCCAGACACATTCCTTCCTACTTGCCTTTTCCTTTATCCCTACAGCAAAGTTCAAGCAGGTCCTCTTCAGCATCATGAAAATTTTAAACACTTCTTATATTTGTCTGGCCTCTGTCTTACAGCACTACCTGTGGCATTTTCTCTCGGCCCACAGCAGCAATATTAAAGTCACTCTACTTGTCCCTCCTCCTTCTTCCTCTCTCCATACCTCTCTTCAGGATCTTGTTCTGCCACAAGAGCTGTAAGGAATTATCCAGTTGTTATTGGATAGACATGCTGGGGAATGAGGAATGGTGGGACTCGTATCTAGCCGTAGATACAAACTAAGGTATTATCCTCAGTTTTGATGTTGTTTAGTCAGAGGGTCTTATCCTGACAAACACGTGCAGAGCAATTAGCAAACGCTGCTTACGCATAGATACCTTTTAACACACCTAAGTGAAAACATAGTAAGCATGCTACAACAATATGCAAAAGGAACTCTTGCATTAAGTTCAGCAGCAGCCTCTTAGATGAAAGCACTGTCTACGTGTGCGGATAACAGTGCCCAGCAGTTGTGAAATAAAAGTAAATAGTAATATACTTGACAAATTGAATCAGAATTTGAAAAAGACACATGCCAACGCTCCTCCACACAGGCCTGTTTTAATACACTCATGCACTGTAGTGAATTTCTTACAGGCAATGCTCTTCTGCCCGCTGAGATAGGCATCAGCTCATTTCTGAAAAGGGCTAAACCAGCAGTCCTTCTGGCAATGGAATTAGCTAATGCCCAAGGCGGGCTCTGGCGCCCTCACAGCTATTGTTCAGTATCAAAACGCTACTGTTCTTTTACCCATAAGAAAATCTGTCTGGTGCAAAAACTTGTACACATTTTGACTACGGAAGTCAGCATCTAAATCCAGAGCATATTCTATGAAGGAAAATAAAGGAGAATCAACATGAAATGCCCGATTCTCACATTTGTTCCTAAGGCTAAACAGTAACTTTTGTTTTCAAAAATGTTTACTCTCTCCTTACTTTGGAGTTGTAGCACTTATCCAAAGTAATAAAGGAAAACACACCATGGTAAAAAGTCTGTAAATTGTTCCTACACACAGACCTTACTCCTCTACATATTTTTCAGGCTTAATACTTTTCTAAAATTACATAAACTAAAGGATCTCTTTTTTAATTAAAATCAGAAACCAGTCAACCAGTATCATATATATTTTTAAATCATCAAGGAAAATTATCACAGTACCTGGATGCATTTTATATAATATACCTCTAATCTAAATTACCACAAAAAAGTGCTCCATGCCCCTCCTAGCTATTGAAGCAGCTATAGAAGTACCCTGAAAAGGGTAGCCAGGATACCGATTGCCAAGTGAAATTCCTGTGCTTGCCGTTAGTGGAAGCCTTGAACAAAGAGGTGCATTTAACACTGCTTCCTAAACTTTGCCAGATTCAGGCTCAGACAGATTTCTGGCAGGAGCGAGATCGGGAGCCAGGAGCCTGTCGCTGAGAATGACCTGCCCCCTCGTTCCCACGAGCTCCTCCCTTGGGACAGATGCAAGAGACGTGAAAACCCAGTCATTAACGGGGGAACAGAGCGTGGGGCGAGAGCAACCCTCGCACTCGGGGAGAACAACAACTGGGCTCTTTGCACTGAACAACAAACTTCATGGAAAATCCTACAGGATTTAAAGAGTGACACCACAAATTGGGTTCCACACAATACAACTGGCTTCTACAAAACATCTTCCAAGATCTGTGTAATTTAGTAAAGAAGGATGACCTTTCTCTAGGCATTTTTTATCCTGTCCTGTGGAGCTCTAACAGATGTGCAGTTCTAGTTTACATTTTTAGGAAGATTTCAAAACCTTATACAAAAGCTATCGTTTTTTTCAACTGTATGTGACTTTGCCAGGGAAACTGAGTTTTATCCAGTAAAAAGAAAAAAAAAAAAGCCATTGGCAAAAGAATGTTGCCGGTTCTCAGAGAGGATAAGGCAGAGCTGATGCTTAACATAGGTGGCCCCAGGAGTTGGTGCAGCACCTGCTGGAACTCTGGTGGGTCATACGTTATCATGTATTGTACAATTGCAGCTTTAGCTTACAAGTGTCAAGCTTTCAGTATAAATTAGAACACAGAAAAAGTAGCCTTTTCATCTGTTTTTATCAACTCCTTAGTACCATATTTCAATGCACTTCTGGCTCTGAATCTGCATGCCTTGCTCCACATGCACAAGTTTCTGAGCACCACTTACACTAAAAAACACAAAAATCCAGTTTTATCCTTATTTCCGAACAAACATTTGAATTCCCGGAATTTCAGCCGCAGAATCAAATCAAATCATCACAAAGCAAAAAGAAATCCTAAAACAGACGGAAGAAACACAGTTGCTGCTTGATCCACACGTATCCTGTAACAGACAACACACTGCAAGGCAGGGTACATTGTACACGTCTTGTGTAGAGCTATTTCATTCTTTCACGCATTTGAGAAGAAATGGATGATGCAATCCTAAATTACATTGCATGAGTGCGGTTCAAATATTAGTTATACTGATATTCCATAACTTTTAGCCAATGAGACTTACACTGCCATTAAAACACAGAACTACGTTCTGGTGGGCATTTTCCAATGATAAATGTTTTAAAAGATCATTAAAAAAAAAAAGGTATATTTTAATTTTTAATAAATATGCAAAATGTTTAGATACAACACTGGTAGTTCTCATTTCTGAATAAAATTGCAAAATGTAAATATTATACCTCAGGCCTTCAAAACCAATGACTATAATAAGATATGTAATTTCTGATAACATATTTTGCAGTGAGATTTTTTTTCTTTTAAACAAAAAAAATCTAAACAGATACAAGGAGGAAAAAAAAATCACTGTAGTATTCTGTAAACTTCTTGAAATAGAAATGTCTCTTCTGTAAACAAAACCAGACTCGACATGTAATGCAACAGATTTTTATAAAAAGATATTCCTACCTGGTGTTTGGACTCTGTTTATAGAGAAACAAAACCAAGAAAATTTGAGTAAAATCTTCTAATACATAGGCCTGACATGCATACTACATGATGCAACTAAAATTTTACTAGAGGTTAAGTAATGATACTCTAGTATGTCTATGATCGTCCTAATAGGTGACCGTGGTGCACTATGAACGTGAAGCGTCTGTGGTGTGCTGTGACTACAGATTGACTATTATCTGTTGTGACTCTGATGTGACTGCAAAGGTACCACAAAGCTCCGAGTCTTTGCTGTGACTTTATTGCCGTAGCTGTGGCATTGCTACGATGTCGTACGTAGTCTTCTGCGTTGTTTTGGCATTTATGCATACTACATGCACAGTGTGAAGGCAGAGTTTCAGAGTCTAAGCAATCCTGGGGAATTTTGGAGGTTTGGTAACCATATAACACTATTACATCCCTTTTATTTTGTAAATGTTTTACGAAGGATTTTTCAAACTCAGTGTAAGAAATTAACATGGCTAGAAGGGCTGGGTTTTGTCGCCCAGACTTTCACGCATATTTAAACATTCAAAAATGCTAACACACGGGGTTATCTTTTGAAATATAAGAAAAGATCTTTAATTTAGCAGCAGTGCAAGCTGTGGTTAGTAAAATACATTTACCCTCCAATTTAGTGTGTATTCTCTGAGAATGCAGACTATCACAGTCACATTTTCAGGGACTAGTACTTCTAAAGGAGGTTAGATCATTTGAAAAATATGATGTATGTTAAAACACAATATTTTAAAAAATATTCTAATGTTTAGTTTAGCTCAGTTCTAGCATTTGGAGGTGAGGGAGCTGAGCAAAACTTAAAGCATCTAATAATGTTACTAAAAAAAACAGAGGCTTCATATTTCTGCATAACTGTATCATCTTTTGATATTAAAACTTATTCTTGTGGCTTTTTCTGCAAGATTTTCAAGTTCTGTAAATTTTTAAAATTTTTACTGGCAAAAGCCCATGAAACTAGGGGTTAGATGTGACTTTACTAAAGATAAACATTTGTGGGATTAATCTTCAGGAAACAATTATTCACTTTCACAAAAATGGAAGACAGACTTCTTTTGAAAATAAACAAGTTTTTACCAATGAAAAATTTCCAACTGGCATAGGAGAAAACATGACAAGAGATAAGATAAACTGTTTTGCAACATCTAGATGAACAAAATTCTACACAAATTTATCTTGTAGGATCTGTAATTATCAATTGCAGTGCAGCACAAGAAACATCCTGGTAACTGTCAAATTAAGAAGCTTCAGTACATTATATAGACACTCTGAGGTCACATTTACAGCTAATGCAAACTAGCACAAACGTAAAACCACAATATACTGATTTCAGTGTGTACATAAAACGCGAAATGCCATAAAATAAATTGTGACAATACACAATGCCTGAAATCTGTTCCTGGAACTTCATACATATTCCGTAAAATACAGATTACATCCAATATTTTTTAAAATGATATTGTACTTTAAAAGCAATGCAGAGAAAGTATTAGCAGGCGTTACAGTGTGCTGGACTCCACTCAAGGCAGGACTGAAGGACACCAGCATCATGAAATACCAAACCTGAGCTAGCTACCAGCAGCCCAGCTCTCAGCTCTTTGCATCCCAGAGAGTCCCTAACCAAACTACGCCATGCTCTCTTTCAATACTGCACTAATATGCTACTTTTAAAAACTTTTTCCATGCCAGATAGGTCTTGGCTGCTGTAAAAGCCATTCTACCAAAAACACCCCACCAAAAAACAAAACACCAAACCAACCAAACATACCAAGCCCACTACAACAAATCTTGTTTCAAAAGAATTAACTGTGAAAACTATTCTGCCTAATTTTGCAGTGAAATCCCAGTTCAAACAGCAGTAATCACCTCAATCCAGAAGTATGGAACCATGAAAACACTGCCTTGATACAGGAAACCTCTGCTTATAGCTGTAGAATATAATCAGGTATTTGGAAACCAGTGTTTTGAGAAGTAGTAGGAACTAGTCTGGTAGCAGAATGGGAAAATTAAGGAATATGCAGAGCTTGTCAAACATAGCACATGCTCCTCTAGAAGCGTACAGAAAATTTCTTACTTACTGCAATGAGATACAATATTTTTAGGGTATTAGAAAGCAAACTCTGAGAGCTATCTTTAGGGGCACCCGCTGCCAACTCTTCATGGGTTGCCTTTTTTCTTTTTCTGAAAACATTCATTTGTTAAAACCTAAGATGAAATATTTAACTTCAAGTCCTTTGCCTGAAACAAAAAGAACACTCCTGTTGGTCTCTCAGTTCATCCTGTTGGCATTATCCTGCTGCACAGACACAATTAAACACGTTACAGGAGGGAACGGAGCACCTTAGGTTCCCACGAGCACGTTCCCCAGCAGGTTTTGCAGTTGCCCATCCCACACACACGCTTCTCCTGTTGTTGCCATCTAACACAAGAGTTTGCCAGTGGATGGCCTTGTCCAGAACAACCAGCACAGCAGGCTGATGAGGAGGGTGCTTGCAGGTGGGCACTCCAGAGGTGAGGACCCTGCTCCAAACCACCTGAGGGAGAGACTTCCTCCTCTAAGGCCAACTCCCAAGCTGGTGGGGTTTTTTGGCTGTGCTAGCACAGGTGTCTGTGCCAGACAGGCAGGAAGCATACGTTAGGAGAGTTTGGTTTTATCACAATACAGAAAGGGAAAAGACCTGAGGTTCCTGGAAATTTTGCAGGCTTAGAAAGTTTTCCCCCGGAAGCCATACAACTATACAACTAAATGCAAAATTGCAGCTCACTATACAGAAGGGAGAGGCAAGCTTGTATCACTCTTTATTTTGATTTTATTATTCCACATCAAAGAAAATATTGTGGCATATCTATTTTGCATATTTACCTTCCTGAAATAAAACATCATCTTAACACACTATTCAAACGCTATTGAGGACAAATTCTACTTTCACAGATACCCACACAACTGTGGAGAAATTAGTGATTAGAAATGTTAGAAAAATTGGACACACTTCCCAGGATTATTTTTCTGAGCTGATTCTCTTGGTTTGCCACTCTCTCAGCCGCTTTCTTCCCCACCACCCCTTACATAACTCTGTCCCAATTGAAAATTCCATTTACTGCATTTATTGAGATGGTTGTTACCTTTGATAAAAGGTATCACCTGGCTTTTCTTAGAGATTTAGTGGTCTTTACGAAAGCCTGGCCACTAGCCTTTCTTTCCAAGCTCATCTGGATTTTGGATGGAGTATACAGAAGTTTCGTTGGATTCACAGTAAGTGAATCCACTCTACTTACAGTTCTGTGTCTATGACTTTTTATAATGGTACTTTACCTTACCTGGGATAACAAGACTACTAAATGTGTTTCATTTTTTATCAAACTTGGGCTTTTTTAATATGAGATATAAAACATTGATATACCTATTACATCCCACGAGGGAAAAGAAACACCATTTGCTATAATCAGGGGAAATGTTTTATTGCCTAAGACATGCATTTATCTCCCTCACAAACAGAAGTCATAAAAAGAACATACAACTGGTTAAATGTTACTTGATGTACCTTAGGTCCCAGTTGGTTTGCTTTAGGTCCTGCAGTGTCTTGTGGAATTAAATCCAGGCATGAACACAGGTTAATGCTTTTTCTTTCCTTTTAGCAGAACTCTGTCAGTCTGGCCCACACCCCAAGAGCTTTCACTTCAGACTAACCTGCAAGCAGCACTGTGGGTCTCTCCTTTACTTCTCCTTCCCAATGCTCCACCGATTCACCACTGGCTAATTAATTATAAACCTCTGTTCTTAAAGCTCTTATATAAATCTCTGTCCTTGTTGCCATCCTGCAGATCTATTCAGTGATCACACTCTTACTTAAAACATATAAGAAAGACTGGTCTGTCCCTTTTATCTGAAAGGCTGTTAAGGAGGCCCAAATTCTAAAGCTTTTTGTAATGAACTGTTCTTTCTTGAAGACGGTTTACCATCAAGCATCCTTCCAGGTCTCACGAAGGGCTACACTGCACAAACTGAGATGACAGTTGTCAGAAGAGGCCAGTCCTTTCCTGCATGGAAAGAAGAATAGACTTGTCTTTTCACTTCTGTCCTTTCTCCATTGTACTTTCAAGGCACAACTGGAGCTTCGACAGCAATAGGTATTTCTCTTTGCTAAGATTCATTGTTGGACACTCACTGGTATTCTGAGTTCCTAATTCTAAACCCACTTCTCTCTTTTATAAACCTGCACGTTATTTGTATCTAAAGGACCTTCTTTGTAAAAGCTCCAGTTTTCAGAAAGTTGATTCCACTTTCTTCCGGAGCCTTCTGTCTTCCTCTCCTCCTCCTCCTCTCTGCCACAATGCTCTTGAAGAAATCTCTCACGCGTGCTGCTATTCAAAAATAAAATCAGGTATTTGATCTTTTCTGTCCAGACTTCCATCTCATTCTTTTTTTCCCCTGTATTCTGTCACATGTTGCATTGTGTGTCATATGGTTAGCTGAACAGCCACTGTTTAACAGCATATATTGAAAATACTAGAGCAATAACATATTCAACACTGTTTCATCGCGATAGTTGACATGAAACATAAGCAATTTGTGAAAAAGAAAATTTCCAAGCTTTTCAGGTCTAACTTGCAATTCCATACTGAAAAAGATGGACTGAAATCAGAATAACAAATTTTCTAAAAAGCTCTGAATTTAAAATAAAAACAGGTTCTTCTACAGCAGTCATTGTGTATCAGTTAGGAATTGTAGGGTTTCCAGTCTCAGATTTTAATTCTGTCCTCTCTGCCAAAGACTGCTTTTTAGAGACTTAAACATAGGTATTGCTGCTTGTCCCTTTGAAGCTAAGAGTTCACGTCCCCTTTAGCTAAAATGAATGCTGTCCAGAGTTTTTAATGTTCAAGGTCTATGATTCAAACTCTATTACAGCTCATCTAATATCCAGGTTTGAACAACATAAGCTCTAGCTCATGAAGAGCTGTTCCAGTAAGTGTGATTGATGGACAACCTAAGACAATTTTCATCTTTATCTCAGAATTCAAGAAAGCAAGTTTACATGCAAGTATAGCTTAGAATATAGAAATTTTTTTTAGGTAACAAAAAAAAAAAGATTTGTGCATCACTATTTTATAAGTGACCTTCCCAAGATAGGGTGCTTTTTTGTTTTGTGAGAATTTTTTTTAAAGGGGAACTTTACCTGAAATTTTTGAGGATAGTGAATAATGAACAGAGTGTACCAGCCTCTGCTCAGAGGCACCTGAATGTTCTGGATTTCCAATTGCAAATCCATTCAACAGATTTATGAATTCCCTAATGCACTTATGTCATTGCTATATCCTCAGGCCTGTGACATTTTGGATGCACGGGAATACCAATTCCACAAAAATTCACAAAACTTATTCACCCAACAATAACAGTTGACATTTTCAGTGGTATGTGATGACGTTTAACCATGACTTAAGGTTGAAATTCAGCAAATCACCACACTTCATTACTTTCTTATTTTCTTCTCCTTCCCTGGTGTGAGGCTATTTTTTTTTTTTTAATTATAGATCTGTATTTAAAGTTTAACTGAAGAATATCAGGATGCATCTTCAGATATCTGGACCTAAGTATATCCAACAATCAGCTCTGTAATAGCTACTAAAGGCTTGTGCACAATTTTTGGATCAGATTTCTACTTCTCCAATTCCAAGGAGAATTCATGAAGGAAATCATAATGCACTGAAGAGACCAGTTAGCTAGTTTAATGAAAGTTAAGAAAATTTTTTTTCTTTTAATTTTTAAGTATCATTCATTTCTCTTCGACCATGTAAGACGTTGGCCTGTAGAGAGCACTGAAGGATGTCCTCTACGAAGCACCTTTTGCCTGTCACCCTCTTACAATTTTGTAAAAGCTAACCTCTATTCATCTGTCACCATTTTGCCAAGGTTCCTGTTATGGGGGAGTACTGAGAACATTTAAGTCAACTACTAGAGTTCTGACATGTCATCTGCATTTAACATGTCGTTTGAACAACACTCAAATGTATTTGCACAAACATACCAAGAGTTTAAGGCAGTGGAAAACATGAAAAGTTACCAAGTTATTTCCTACCTCTGCCTCTGAAAATTCTATTTCTGAGAAGGACACTTAAAAAAAAAATAGCTATAGCTACTATCCCCTGCCCTCCCAATTAGGAGAACGAACAAGATTTCACGGCTCTATAGCATGCTGTCTGGGCTTGCTACGCACTAGATCCATTAGTTGTTTGCTGGGGGAAATAAAATTAGAAATGTTTTATTATGATTTCCAAATTACTGTGTAACAAATGCTTCAATAATCCTTACAGCACAAAAAAGTCTGTTTTGCCCAACAAACAACTGACAGCTTTCTAATGCAGTTACATTAAAGTGCTTTCCTGAGCGTGCGAGGCACTTTTTAACTAGCTCCTTAGGGCATTGTTAGATATCATTGCTTACAGCCACTGCGAGCCACTGTGCCGTAATAGCACTTCCACTTCCTCCTGATCGGTCAAATACAAGAGGTGACTTTAAACAAGAAGAAGCTTCGACCAGCCAAGATACCAGACATAAGATTGTCTCTTCATGTACAACAGGAGCCCAGAATGAATGCACAGCCTTCTTGAGAAAGAAGGCTGTCAGGGTGCTAGAAGGATATAAATAATTTCTACAGGTGCCTTTTCTTAGGTTAGGAATTTACAGGTGCATGGAGTCGTGTTAAAATGGGAAAATACTAGTTTCTTTCTGCTTTAAGCATACAGTAGTCTACTAAATGAGTAAGTTGAAGTAAATCTCAAAGTCATCTTCACTAAAGGAGTGAATCCATTTAAGCTAAGCATGAAAAATTAGGAATTAGAGAGGGAACAGAATGCATATTTTTGAAGCAGAGATTACTAAAAATATTTTATTAGGTATTTATTTAAGAAGCTGTCATGAATTTTACAGCTATTCCAAGTCAGAAATTGTGGAGATCAGATTCAGAAGGTATTATGTTACCATCTGCAGTCAAAGGCACGCAAACAGTGCTTGTTGAATAAATCCTTGATAGCTATCAAAAACTGCATCCAAAGTTCAGAAGCTTCTTTGCAACAAATCTTCTCAACGCTGTCAACTCTTATTGCCCAGGTATACTGGGAGACTGCTAATAAAGCAAAAGTGAAACCTCAGCCAGTGGGACTGTCTTGAGGACAGATGAGAGACACACACACAGAGCTTTCCAGACCCAGATAAGACATAAGACCAATTAACCAAAACTGTTCCAAAGCTATGTGACTACCAACGCATCATTTCAGAAAAGGAGTGAGGGGGTAAGTCCCCCTGTTCCTCTTGCCCAGATCCTGAAGTTTCCCATCCTGCTGTGTTCCCTCCTGCCAGGGAGGGTATCATTTGAGAAACCCTGGGAAGGCTCTCGCAAAGTGTTGTTCGATACCTAGTTCTGAAGACTGCCCTCAACCACAGTGACACAAGGGGCTGATGCTGTTGATCGTAAGTTCTGTGTCCTGGTTTGAGGTAAAATAGAACCCAAAGCATGACATTCTGTCAGCTGGGTTTTCTTTTGTTGTTGTTTTTTCTTTAATTCCTCAAAGTTGCAAGAATTGTTCTACGTTAGGCCAAAATTACAAAGATTAATATGAACTCTTCCCCGACACTCAGCCCTCGTAAGAATATGAGACAAGAGAATATACTGCAGATACCAACCAGCACCAGAGAAGCATGTGCAGAAAAGCAAAATACCAGTCAGTTTTGGAGAGTGAGACTGATATGATTACAATGCGATTGAGTTCTCCACAATGGAGATAGATGACCATTTACTTTCTTCATTTATCTACCCACATCTGCACTTTACATTTCAAGAAGCTGAAACTCTTGCATCATCCCATTTATCGAAGGGACCAAAGGCAGCACAAAAACCACACGGAAAAAAAAAAGTGACCCTGGGATATATGTTGAGCATTTTTTCAGTAAATCTTATTTATTTCCTCTGAGTCCTCAATATCTAAAGCTTTTATGTATTCATTATCAGCAACATGTCGAGTAAAGTGATAACTTGACAAGGTTCTATTGAAGCAGCTTAGTGGGACATACAGTACTTATGCTGCCTGATAAGAAAACATTCAGAAAGGTCATATCCTCTGTTGTATTTGCTGTCTCTCTGGGCAGAAGCAGTTTGGGTTATTCTGAAAACTAAAGTTTTGAAATATTCCTGGTAAAAGTGAGTGAAAAGCAGTTTGGCTCATTAGCACAACGATGACCAGTTGCTACTAATGTTCATGTTACATTCTCAAAACTGGCTATTAAAATAAAAATCCTTGCCAAAAAGTGAACTGTGTCGACTAGGGATGATTATGAAATGAGTAGCTGGTCAGTTCAGCGTTAACTGTTAGACCTGGGATATAATGGTAACATCCCAGACTGACTCCTGGAACAGCAGAACAGGTCCCACCTTGCCTGCTCACCTTGTTCCCACGCATCAGTTGCTACAAACCCAACTAGACCAAACCCATGCACCCTGACTGTGCCTGACTAGCATTTATACAGATAGTGAGCAGTAACTCTATTATGAAAGTCTTGTGATGTTAGAGACCTACAGAGCTTGTTCTGTGCCACTTATTTTGCAGAACAAGGACACAAATCAGGAAAAAGGCGCGGTCGAATTTCACTGACATCCAGAGATCATCTACTGCCTGAACAGCTAGTGCATGGGGCCATCTCAGGACAAAGCAGCAGCAATGCTCAAGCCCTTGATCTGCCTCACAACTGGTGGTTTACAAAAAGACACTCTGGAGCCGTATTTGTCACATGTTTTCCTTAGCTGCAGTTTCTGTGACTCCAAGGTGAGCTTGGCCAGACCAAAGAAATTCTTGCTATTCAGGTAAATGAACACAAGATGACAGCCCAGCGACCTCTGTTATGATAACACCACCAGGTACAAATAAGCTGCTTTGGACCTATTACTCTACTTTGGGAACATACTGTTCCTATGATATGATGATATGATATTATCAGGGATATGGGGGACACATTCAGTTTGCCGTGTAACTTAAAGCACATGTGCTTAGTCACAAAATCTTTATGTCTAGGCCCACTACAAGTATTAAAAAAAACATGAAAGGCAGTTCCTTTAAGCAGGAGTTTCTAGTAGTTAAGAGTCTTCAGTATTTTCCAACATGTCATGCTGCTTATTTTGTTGAACAAATTGATCTGATCAGGCCATCTTTATCGCTGCCTTCCTTGGTCACTTATTTTACCTTGTGCATGCAGAGCTCTTTCAAGTGTTTTACATACAGAAAAATACAAATGTCATTATTGGACTTCACTAGATACAATGTTACCTTTTGAGGAACTTGACTAAAAACAATGATCTGATTTGTAAATCTGGATCACAGCTGGATGCCACAAGCAAAATACTGAAATGAATAATAGGAGGAAGGGAAAAAAGCAACACTATCAGGCAAATTAAAGAATCATCATTTACATAAACACCTGCTCATACTTAGATCTTTTGAAAGACAATTATTTTAAATCCTGGTAAATACTGCAACTTGGTTTGTTAAAGCCCAAACACACTTGTTTTTTTTCCCCCACTCAGAATGCTGTTGGGATCAGAATCAGCAGATTAAAGAGTCACTGTCAGCTGTTCTGCCTGAGGGAAGATTTTCCTTGTGATGAGGTGAGGGGCTGCACTTGAAAAAAATGAGAGAAATGGAGGCGTGAACACCCATAGCAAGCATTTCTCTAATTCTGATTGAAAATCAGCCTGACCATCAGTTCTTGGTGTGTTTTTATTAAGAGTCACTTGATGACAGAAGCCTAATTATTCTTCCTATTAACGACTCATAAGTAAAACTAAAGTTTAATTCTTGGAAGCAGTCAGCAAATAGCAGCAGATTTAAGACAGGGAGTGAAACACTGCCCTTAAACACTGCCCTAATTTTGTGAAGTCAAACCCTCTACGGCCACAACTATGAGATAGTTGATCAGAGGTATCATCTCGGGTAACGTGGCAGCTTCTGCTTGCAATCAAAAGCTGCTTTCACACCAAGGTACAACTCCATATGTGGTGTAACTGAAGACAGAGTGCCACTGTGCACAGCAGGGGGTGGGAGAGCAGGTAGGAGAATTGTCCCATATTTTATTGGCAAATAATGATTTTATCAGACCAGAGAACAAATTTGAGCTCAAGGTGAAGCTGACATCATGCTTCTTTTGAAGATGAAAGGAAATGAATCTGACTTTGATTTTGTGCCTGGCCCTCTTTACAGCACCTCACCAGGATGCCTGGGACTTTAAGAATATGTAGATTCTGACTTGGCCTGAAATCTTGCGCTAGGGTTCATCACTGCTCTTAAGACTTAAACTATCTGGCTTTTCAGCAACTTCATCTGTGATCCTGTTGTGACAGTTACCTATTGCCTAAAAAAAAACAACAACATAGAGCTTAATAATAGACAAAATCCTCATAACAAAGGTCTTGTAAGTGTAGACACAGTTCTTACTCAATTAACAACAGTCTCTGTATGTTCCAATGTTCATACTGGGGAAAACAAAAAACCAGGGCAAACTACCCTTCCATTGATAACACAATTTTATCACTTGCAGAATCCTTGCATACAACAAAAGACAGATCTTAACCCTTAAGGTCTGAGCAGCTATTCTGAAAGACACAGTTGCTTAGTTCACCCTGCATTCTTGCTTAGCAAGATGTGGACTCACTTGAAACATTTCCTAACAAAAAAAGAAAGGGTCAGAGACCAATGTCCAAATTTATACTGGTAAGATGTTAATTTGGAATTTAAACTGTTAATAAACCATGTCAAAGGCAGTTTTAATTACATGAGGAACTCTAATTAAATGAAAAGGTTTTCACAGGGAGTGTCTTTGACCTGTTTGTTCGAAGTTAGGACTGGTGATTGAAGTCTCACTGCAGGGATTCCAGGATTTGAAAGCTCTGGGATTCCCCTCTGGCCACCTTTGATTCTTACTAGATTCGCTACCTCATGCAAAAATATCACAGAGGGAGATCTCCAACCTCCAGGCCTGACCGCAGCTTTACTGTGAAGCTGCTCTGCTGTGCTGCCCACTTAGAAAAAGCAGCCTGGAGCGGAGGGCACAGGACGCAGTGGCAGGCAGCTCCTGCCATGGACAAAGCCTCTAAGGACCAGCTCCCAAACATCTATGCCTCTTCCCTGCCAAGGCTCCTTCCTGACTTCTGCTTGCATTGGGAGATGGCTGCTATCAGCCCATGCTTCTGCTGCCATGCAGAAAGCTCCCAGAGAAGAGTTATGTTTTTGTTTCCAAGCACAGTAACCTATAGCAGCTTTTGCTTCATACCCTGGGGTCCCCCAGAGCATCTCCCATTCAGAGCAATGAATAGTCCCTCGCAGAGCAGAGGTCCTCCAGAATGAGGCAATGACAAGGAGAGGAGGGAGAGATACTTGTCCTGAGCGCTACTCAGTTGGGATACACTTTTGAGATGCAACAGCAGGGCACTGAAAACTAGACTGGGAAGGAGATTCTGTGAAGGGAAAGGTAAATGACTGGCATGTCTGCCGCACACAGTAACTTCCTGAAGCAGAAAGGTGTTTCCACCTTCATTTCCCAAAGGGTTCTCAGAAACCTCAGTATTTGCTTATTCTAGAAGTTTGCCTCCCTCCTACCTGCCCCATGTCTAATAATGTTTTAAACATAGGCAGGCTCCATCTATGTAGAAGGTTCTTGTTGAATTTGTACAGCTCAAGAAAAAGAAAAGTTGATGGAAATGGATTCAATTTCCCTTCAAGAAACTTTACAGACATTGTAAATGACTTGCAAGATCCTGAAGATGTTTGTTGCTTTAAACAACTAAAACTAAATTTGAGAGAGTCTTAGATTTAACTGAATTCTTGAGGAGAGTCCGCAGCATGTATAAATCAGCCCTGCTTCACCAATCCAGCATTTGCATTGAAACCTTTACATTAAGGGACAGAAACCCTGAAGCACAGTCAGCCACCTTCTTAGGAGTTATGACTCCTTCTCTGTAGAGCAACTGTCATAATACGTTTGTACAGCAGCTAGCGTGCCCAGGCTATGACCTTGACTAGGATCCCTACACCATTAGAAATAAAAATGAAGTTAGGAGGCTCTGAAAATAACATTATTCTACTTAAGGTTAGGAATAATTTAACCTCCTAGAAATGAGTTCAGATATGCAATTCTTAAACAGCAGAGCAGGAAGAAGTCATGCACTGCAGTCATGCATGCACTGTAAAACGCAGTGTAGGCAAAACCTGCCTCCTGAGTTCCAGCCAGGGAAACAGAAGAGTCCTGAGGCAGAGCGAGGCTGGAAGGAGAGTGCCTATGCACGAAGGTTTGAGTTGTAAAGCAAACCTCACTCGGTCATTCTTGGCGATAAGCTCATACGGATGGGGTGCAAGCAGGGGCCCTTTAATGTGCGTTTCTGTGTGTATTTGATGTTTTGTAGGGTGTATCTCAAGGAGTACAAAACATGAAGTTTTCTGAACACGTGAATTAAGAACCTCAGGGAGCAGAAGAAATATCGATTCAACACAGTATGATGTTCGTTACAGAAAAGTACAGAAGATAATCATCAAGGGTAGCTGCTTTCAAATGGGCATGAAACACCATGGCAGGACTTTCAGCACCTATTAGCAAAGTTTGTAGTGCTTAAACAATTGTTTCATTCACTTTAAAATGGCTTTACAATATTTAATTATGACAAATGTAGAAAGTGCCAAACACCTTCAACTTGACCAAGTGCAATGCAGGCCCTGCAAGATACTGTTTGATAGAATCAGGTCAATCCTTACTTTATAAAAACAGTAGGAGCTAAGAGATTTTTTGTTTGTTTTGAAATGAGCAAGGGCTGTTTGGTTTGTAGTAAGGAGGAAAAGGAAAGCAAGGACCACATTAGAGACAAAAATCCTAATCAGAACTTAAAAAAATTTGTCCAGCTCAACCTTATGCGACCTATGTTATAAATCAGTTTGTTCTTTCTCTCCAGAAATTCTGAGGACATGATTTCTGATGACTAGCCTCCAGTTTGACATATTTCTAATAGCATGTGACTGTCCGGCCATTTCACCTGTATGTTTTTACGCGTGTGTTTCTTGAGGAAGAAAAGTGAAATGAGAGAGTCATGGAAACCTGAAGAAAGGGGGGAGGCTGATGATGGGCTGAACAGAGGAAATAAGGCAACCTATTCAGTTTCTATCTTTAAACTGTTTTTCAGCAGGATCAAAACAATGTTTTTTAGTTTTTTTTCATTATTCAGAAATCAGTAGACACGAAAACTGGTTGGGAATCCTATGCAGAAAACTTCATTTTAAAATGGTTCATAAGAAGTTACATGCATGTGAAAACAGAAGCTGGGCAGAGCAGCCCAAAAAACCTCAACCACAGTAATCATTTTCCAGAAAAGCCAAAATAACAGACTTAATTCCATGCACTCCCTATAAAACACACAAAACCCTGGATCTCTTTGAAAGAATAATCACCATTAACATGAAAGTTTAAAAATATGTTCTCCCCTCTCAGTAGTTACCGTAGAAGTCAGTGTAAAGCTAGGATTTCTGAAGTCATTTAAAAAAGTTCAGAGAAAGAAAAGATGAGGAAAACGCACTGATGTAGTCATGTGACTCTCCAAGATCCACACCAACAAGAAATCATAGTCAATTTTCAAGTAGAATCCTATAAGGATTTCTAACAATTACTAAACAAGCTCTGAGTGCTCAATCTGCTTTTAAAAATTGAATTAGCTATGCCAAAAAGCTGTGAGAAAAATTCCAGGCCTCCGTATCCCCTTCACTTATGGATCGATAGAGCATTCATGAATCCAACCTTCTGCATTGGCAAGGATCTGAGCATTCTACATTATTACTGTACTGTAGTTCATTTAATGCTGCAACTATAGTTCATTTAATGCTGTGCTGGCTTCTCTTGCATTTTCCTCATATAAAAGTTAAGTATCCACTACAAAAATGAATCATCTAAACTCCAGGTAAAAGCTATCACAGTATGAAAGTAGAGATCATGCTGTGAAAATGATATCAAATGTTATATAAAAAGAGCTATCCTATTGAAAGTGTTTGTGGTTTGTAGTTTACCTCCTGTTAGCGGCTCTCTATTGATTTCAAAAACCTGTTCAGAAAGCTAAACTCAGAATTTTTATAAAAGTATTTGAAGAGTGCAGCCTGTTAGCATCTTTTCATAAGTGCAAAACCAATATATATTAAAAACATGTACACGCAAACTACGTTAGAAGAGCATTAAGGTTGCAAACCAAAGCACTCACAACTTTTAAGATGTCGTAATTAAGATCATCTGCACAATCTTAATTCATCCTACCCTGTGCATGTCCAAGATGATACACTGTTCGACTGCACAATGACCTCTTCCCCAGATGATCCTGACGTCATTCATCCCAAACCAATACTTTTAATTTGTCCTAAGCAGTGAAGGAGACGGCCTGCCTACGGAATCTTCATTCACTCATTGTGGAGACCAGGAAATGAGAGATAAATAAAGCAAGGGACTAGGCCAGGGAATGTACTGTCGCAGGGTTGACTCTCTTTAGCTCTGCCCTTGCAGATTACAGTTAGTCTTCACCACTGGTTCCTCCAAAATCTCAGGCAAAATGTCAAGGCGCTTACCTTTTCATAGCATTCATTATTCCTGCTATCTTCACTTCCTGTGTCCTGAGAAAGAGTACCCGAGCAAGATGTCCATATGATAGAAGACTGCACCCATCAGCTGCAAACCGGAGTCAGTGGGCAGCCTGACTTGAACACAAAGCATGACTTACACTATGGAGAGCCAAGAAAATATCAGCCCCCTGCTATCTCAGACTCAACCTCCTTACATCCCACTTTTCCACGTGCAGAAGTAGGAGAGCCTTACCGCATCTCAGAGCAAGTGCATTTTGAAAAGAAATGTTATTGTTTGCAAAACAGGTAGTAATGAAAAACTCTCAAGGAAATTAGTAATTCTATGCTCAGTCTTGGTCTTGAGCAGTATACAGTAAGGCAAGCCTGGGACTCCCCGTGCCACAGTGAGAATAAAACAACTTAAAGCTGCACTCATTCAGCAAACACCTTCTACTTCGTGCACAGAACGATGCAGGGGTCCATGGGAAAAAGCAGTGTGTGACCATGTAATTAGAGACAGTATCAAAATGTATACACACAAGGGGGCCCAATTAAGGCTTCATGGACAGCATTATTCCTTTTTTCTTTTAGTGCTTGGTTTTATTGCAATGTTCATGGTTTTGTGCCCTTTTATCTATAATATCATAGGTTGTTAAAAAAAAAATACAGAAGGGGAGAGAAAAAGAAAGCCTGAAAAAAATCTATTGTATGGAATGCCACTGATACTGAAATACAGCACTGGTGCTTCGTGGTCCATAGCAGAAGCTTTGGCCATGTGAGCAGTAAAAGCAAGGGTAGCCTGCAAACAAAGCAGGCTGAAAGGAGGGCTGAGAGGCCCACGTTTCCCAGGGCCCTGCTGCAGCACAGGAACATGGGTTGCTATGTATCTTGGCTTTCCATCTCAGGTCTAGAGATGAATGACCTTTGGTCACCATCTACTGCTTTCCATTGCAAATACTTTTCTCTCATGTTCTTTCCCACTCCCAGTCCTTGCCTTGTGCCAACATTTTTGCAAATGCAACCCTAAACTCCTCCACTCCAAGTTTCCCATCCCGGCCTTCTATTTAACACTGTACTCTAATGGCTTGTTCAGATTTACCCTAGTAGTATTTACTCCTCTTCTGACTCCTATTTGTCAGTTCCAATCTCTCTCCTACACATTACATTCAGGTTCCCAGTCCTACCTCTTTTCTTTCTGTCTCCTACCCCAACCCATATCCACACTCCTCCAATTTTCCTGTCATCTCTTATGCCACTGGCAGCATTTCCCATCCTTATTTCCACATGAGTTCTTCCCTGCTCACTTTTAGGTACCAGTCCTAGCCAAGTCCTTTTACAGCTCCTCAGCTCTGCATTTATTTTCCTCCTCCTCCGTCTGAGCAACAGTAAAGAGAACCCTGAAACCCCAAGAGCACCTCTCTGCTTTCAGCCTTGCTGGCCTGCACTGCACTCAGAGCAGGGAGCCGAATTCCTTGCCTCAGCATCCCCAGCTGCACTCCGCACTGTGCCAGGTAGGCATACACTTGAACTTCCATCACTTGATACCACAGTAGCCTAAAAATCTAGAAAAAGTAATCTCCAACAAGATTTTGCTCAACCCCTGCAATACTGTGCTTGGCATGTGCTGTACAGACAATAATTTCAGGGAGTTCAGCTACTACTGTATCTCTACCAATCAAGTGAAAAAACAGATTTTTCAGTCTTTTTCCTGATGGGTTTTCACTAGAATAGCAAAAGATAATGATCCCACAAAATTTTTAGACTGAGGCTAAAGAACAGTGTGACAGAGCTTATCAAACATATACAAGGACACACAAAGTGTAGTTTGCCTTATTTTTTTCTGTAAAGAATAGGAACTTTTTTAAAAAAGTTTCAAACAAACAGAAGTGGGCTGATGCAGGCATGCAGAACAGAAAATTCCAGCACAGACAGTGCTGAAATAAGAAACTCTAAGTAAGGTTTTGAAATAGGTCACTTATGACAATATAAACTTATCCCATTAGCTTTTTTTGTTGTACATATAAACAGGTCAGGGGAAACTTGTATATACATTTACAGACTTACGAAGTACCTAAGCTAGGTATCCAGAACTTATATCAGATATGACTTAGACCTGGCCTGAGATCCATGTCGTTCGTCACATCAATTCAATATGCAAGTCAATGCTCAATATACCAACTCAGAGGAAGCTGAAGCACCACCTTTGGCTTGCACTCTGAAAAATATTACTGGACTTCTAAGTAGTAAAGAGCACTGGACACGAATACTTGGGAACTCGTGTCATAAATATGAACTAATTTCAGTTATCAGAAATGAAGGGAACCAAGAAAACAGGTTACTTCTGTAGATACAAAGCCCCAGAATATGCAAGTGTGTACTCTGCAGCCAGCTGATTGCTGGCATGTGTCTGAGATGCTCAAGAAACCCACTAGAGAGACCCCACAAGGCCCCGCTTCTGAGTATAAAAATGACAGCTGCTGTAGTGACAGGCAAACACATACAACAAGTATGAGCTATTCAGTCTCTGAGTGAAGCGGCCACAGCTGCAGCAGCTGCCTGGGCCACAAGAAGCCAAGGTATCAGCTGCTCAGATGGGATGGCCAGAGTAGCTGCACGTTGGTGGGACAGTGCTGAGTGAAGAGGAAAGCCTGCAGAAAATAAGATGGGAATTCACAAGAGTATTCAGGCCACTACTTATGGTGAAAGACCTGTGCTAAATCAACACTCCACTTGCACAAATGCTGGAGAGTGCTATAGTGATTGGAAAGCAAAATTAACAATGTTGCTTCATATAAGGAGCTAAACCAAATGAAGCAGCAGAGATCCTGTGCAGAAACAGACCTTATGCATTTAGAAAAGCAACTAAGCACAATGATGTGATCTTCGCCAAATAAGCAAGACAAAAAAGCTACAGCTAAATACTGGAAGTTTTCTGTATGTCAAATGCATGCCCCAGAAACAGGCCCCCCGTCACTCCTAGGATCTGCCTACTAGAATTGTACTTGCCTTTTCCCAGTGTGTCCATTCATTCCACCTCTCACCAACCCAGCAAGGTCCCATAGCTGGCCAGGGAAGCTACCTCCAGTGAGTCCTCTGCTCCTCTGAGACGCTATGATCCAGCTGGCAACTAGCACGGTTACACAATTGGACCTGGGAGCCACTACTCCTTCTTACATTGCTGTTTCATCACACTACAAGAGAGCCAAGTGCTTAAATACAAAGGAAAAAGTCATTCATTTTCATTACAATAACTTAGAGAGTGCTTAGAGAGCCTCCATAATGCCCAAATATTTTATATATTACACAGCCAGTATTCTGAACATTGCCTGTATTTGAAAGCAAGCCATATACAGCTATGCTTAGAGCATAGGCAGAGTATACACACAAATGTCTAATGTGCACCTACAACACTAACTCCATTCTCCAAAACAACCTCTTCTTGAGGAAAGCTATTAGGAGTTTGCCTGCCTGAAGAAAATAGATATCGCATCCTTGAAAGACCAGTATTTACTTATGCCCACATCAATGCATATGAAAATCATTTCTCTACCCCTTCCACAGGCTGGAAACACCAAAATTCCTCAGTTACTTCAATTATCTCTACTTCTACCTTTGAAGTAGTACTTCAGGATTTTATATGAACAAATTGGCATCTCACCTTAATGAAACCAGAAATTCTCTGTTCCTCTGAAGAATTTGGCCCCCAACGTATTCTTCAAGCATGCCTATTATCTCCTAAAAATCACATTCCCCAGTAAATGCAGTATACAGGGAGACAAATTCATCCCTGGAAGCCAGAAATCAAATGAAGCACAATGAGGATTCAAACAGCAGAAAGCCTGCAGAGGAGGCCGGACTGAATGCAAGCAGAAAGACCGTCGTCCATGAAGGTGGAAGGCTGCGTGCTGAGCTGCTATGATTCAGTGCTCCATACGACCTGCGAATTTGCAAAGGAAACTAGAACTACACAAGAACTCGATACAGATACATTCATAGACATAAGGTTTGATACAAGGATAACTCAGTTCAGCAGAGAATCAGCAGGGATTTTTTTTCCACTCTGCAGTTAGTGCACTTCTCAGTCTTTGACACTACCGCAGTATTCAGCAGTGCCGTGTGTCTGCAGAAGACAGGAGGGTTGAGGGAAAGAGCAATGTGCACAATAGCACCAGGTAACAGAGACGCTAAAGGAAACGGTGTTTTATCCAGTTAGCCACTAAGTGGAGCTACTAAGTAAGAAAGGTAAAGGAAACTTGTTTTGATTCTTAAATCACCTTTGATGATAAGGGAAACTCTGTTAAAATCACCACTCAAAAAGGAAAAGCTTGAAGTGTCAAAGTAATACCTCTACTTGTCCTTGTCACACACTTGTATACTGGATTACCTGCAGCATCTTGCTGTACCTTTAATAAATGGTTGTACCATTAATAAATGGTTGAATGATTTTATCTCACAAGGTATCATTTTATTCCTGTTTATTCCCAATCCTACTTCCAGTAATTGAGCCGCGTTGTGCCCTGCTGTGCATACCTACAAGTGCACGACTGTGACTATCACTGTTATGAGAACTTTACTACAGCTGAAGCTCTTCAGGAGAAGTCTCTGGAAAGCAGTTGGAGTTGTTCACTGGAAGGTCAGGAGATGAAGTGTTAAAAAGCAGAACCGCTCAGCCACTGAGCTGTTGAAAATGCCACAATGCTTTCTGACCAGAACAAGTAACTGCTACATCTAGGGGATAGGCTGAGTTTTTTCCCTGGCTGTCAACGTGAAATTATCAAATGGAGCTTCAGAGGAATCCATTATGTTCATCTGTCTTCCAGGCTGGCAAGAGAGGCAGAGAGCTGATATCAATGTATTCCATAGGGTGATACCACACAGACTTCTCTCTGTCACTCCCAATGCAGAAAGCACTGTCATCCAAGCCCAGTCTCAAGGCGGGAGCTGTACCCAAATCCACCTCCTGTGAGAGTGGGTTCTCACAGTTCCTCTACCACAGCAGCATGGAGATTCCCTCACCTTCCTCCCTACACAGACAGTAGACTGAAACCATTTACTTATTTGTGCTCATGATACATTCAGCAGAGGGTTTTTGCAACATCCTCTACATGGGGCTGCATTTTAGGCCTATCTTGAAAACTCCACTTTTGCAGAAAAAAAAAAATCTATCAAGCGCCATTTCTTAGACTCAGCATGCTTCAGTAGATCTATGATCTATTGTAGTGGTCCCACAGTACCATAACATACTTGATGCTTTTGCCTAAATACCAAAGAACTGGGAACTTGGAGCCGTTCTCTCCATTCCCCGCAGCCACACAGCCATCAGTGGGGTCAAGCTAGTTGCATCTCTTTTACAACAACCATGAAGTGTGCAGGTAAAGCGTTCTTAATGAGCAGCCCTCAACGCTATAGCAGACCCTATCTCTTGTCTAGAATAGGCAAAAATGGTTGATCCTCATGGAAAGCTACAAGTCTCTTGTATTAACAGAGAAGTGAGGTCTTAAGGGAAACTGCATTTTTCTAGTGGAGGGGATGCAGTACACTCAGGGAGAGGCTTAATTTCATGTACAACAAGGACATTGAGACACATGTTGAAAGGAAGAGTAATAAGCAAAGAGTCACACCTGGGCCTAGTTCAAAGCACAATGAAATTAGTTAGCACTGCAAACAAATTGCACAGGTATGACAACATCAGGCCATTACCTCTTCTCAGGAACAAGCTGAAGGAATGTCTCCATCTACCATAGTCAGTGGGAAGAAGATGTAAGAGCTGAGCCTGACTCAATGTTAAGGACGAAATTAAGGTAGGCTATTTCATTAGAAACTCAGTTCTTTGGAGTACAGCTCTAAACATAATATTTAGGGATATGAATCTAGCTATTTATCACAGGATCTTTGATTAGTCATGCAATAAGCTAGCTTAATACTTTGTGATTTCCATACACACTAGCCTATGACAAGCCATTCAAGTCATAACTCAGCCAAAGAACTTCTGCAGTGCATGTGAATGGACAGAAATGCAAAATACGTGCCCTCTCCTCATTCCCACTTATGGTGGGAACAGGAGGAGAGTTCATGAAATACTTTGCTAAACATATTCCCAAGTTTTGGGATTGGACTTGGCTGCAATGCACAAAGGAGTATGTTTTCCTGTAATTATGCAGTGCTCCAATAATGCCAGACCATTTATAAAAGCCCTAACTGGAATTACTAGATAGTTCATTGAAACTATTGTCTCTTCAAAGCTATTGTAGCACAATCTTCCACTGATTAATTGTGCAGAGAAAGACTTTTGACTTTTAACATCTTTCTGGAACATTCCCCTACAGTATTGCATTCAGTTCCATGAGATGCTAGCAATTTGCTTCATGAAACATGGTGAAGTTAAAAGCTTCTTTCATCAAGATAGTCCTGTTAAAATTAAGTCGTGTGGTTCCCAAACATTAAAAAAAAAAAAAAAAAGAAGATATTTCTCAATAGAGCTTTGTAATCTTTTCAAATACTAGAAGGTCACTTATGTTTTCAAGGCCGTTTAGCAAGGTTAGGTTGTAATGAGCTGCAACTACTTTATTTGTGATTTGTGGCTCTGAGGGATTAATTGTCCCCACTCTGTCTCATCCACAATCTAAGGCCGAATTGTCAAAATGATCCATGGCTTTCGTCCCCAGGCCCATGGTTTCATTATTAAGGTGCGTTCTAATCGATAGTAGCATTTTTAACATTTTGCCCCTTACGTTTTATCAATCCTTATTATCTAATGACCAATACTGAACTGGCACAAGGTTTTTCAGAAACACACTGACAGATTACAACAGGCAGTCACATGCATTTGTAATTAGACTTCATTACCATTATAAGTGCTGAATGGGAGCAGAATAGAAAGGCAGAAGGAATACACCCAGTTCACAGAGCTTGTCCTATTTCGTAGAGCTCCTGTATGACTGTGTCTTAGTTTAAAAAAAACACCTCAACAACAAGCAACAAAAATTTGGGATCTTTTTCACATTAATATGTTCCCTTTATTCCACTCCACTGGCCTAAGTGATATCAGAAGCTTTGAGAACTACCTGGCCATCTAGAACTTATTAAGTTTTGTTTTGACAAAGAAAACAACCACTGCAAAACAAAGCAAGTCTGCTACATTTAGCATTATTAAATCTGATTATTTTAATTACTTTGATTCTTTGTCACAGTTTAATCTGTTCTTACCTTGATGAGGTAATTTTCTTTTTCCCCTCTGTTGGAAACTGGAACTATGACAGATAATACTGTGTCTCCATATCTAAAAATCACTACTGGTTTAGAAAGAAAGCTGAGGGGGCAGATCCTCAGGTGGCGTAAGCTGGCCTCGTTCCACTGAAGGAAATGGAAATACACTAATTCACATGTGCCAAACCATCTGGCCCAATAGCAATCATTAACAGAATACTGCCCAGGAGTAACATTTTACAGGCTACAGAAGAGCTGAAATAATTATTTTAAATTCTATAGCATTTATTCTCCCTCCTTTTCTGTGAGAAGGGAGACTTGGACTGTCTAATGAAACTGCATGCTCTGGGCCTTCTGGGTTTCTTATTCAGGGAATGTGGCCACCTTTCCAACCTGACCTCATCAAGGCAAGCAGTTTCCGTCTCTGGACAGCATGTTAAACTGCAGACTACACACAAACACATGCAAGAATTTCACTAGGAACAAAGCGTGACACATAGCATTTCACTGACAACTCAGAGCATGCAGTGATTTAGAACTGCAGCTAAATCTGGATGATACTCTTAGTCATATGATTTAGTTTTAGGTAGTCCTGAGAGAAGCAGGGAGTTAGGCTCAATGATGTTGACGGGTCCCTTCCAACTTGAGATATTCTATGATGCTGCTATTAGCTTATCTTGAGATATTCTTAGATTCTATTCTATTATAGCAGCCTTCCAGTACCTAAAGGGGGCCTACAGGAGAGCTGGGGAGGGAATTTTACAAGGGCATGGAGTGATAGGATAAGAAGAATGACTTCAAACTGGAAGAGGCTAGATTTAGATTAGATATTAGGAAGAAACATTTCACTCTGAGGGTGGTAAGGCACTGGAACATGTTGCCCAGAGAAGCTGTGGAAGCTCCATCCCTGGAAGTGTTTAAGGCCAGGCTGGATGGGGCTTTGAGCAACCTGGTCTAGTGGGAGGTGTCCCTGCCCATGGCAGGGGGGTTGGAACTAGATGATCTTCAAGGTCCCTTCCAACCTAAACCGTTCTACGATTCTATGATTAAAGAAAAAAGAAAATCCATTTTATGTCCAAACTGAATTTTCAAACCCAAATCTGAATGAAGTACTAGTTTTTCAATTCTGAAAATATAAAATTATTGCTGGCTTCAATAAGCCTAAAATATTATTTATCAAACCTTCAAATTTGGTATTTTTGCAAGAGTCTGGTCTGTGTGCTTTCAATCCTTATGATCATTTTAGAGTCTATTATTGTATTTCCTTTTCCAAATAACTTCTAGAGCTGGTTGGGAAGAAAAACCTAAACAAACTTAGTCTGCACACACTCAAAATAGGGGAATGGCTGGCATGACTCACTTGATCTCAGCAAAGACTTAGCCATGAATTCTAATACTGGTATCTTAATTGCCGATCAATGCAGGCAAGAAAGAAGTGATATAAAGACATGAATGACTTAGGTGACTGGCATCTCATTTCCTGACACAAATCAGCTCTACCTAAAAAAATATCACCAACACTATTTTTGAGCTATCCTAACACATTAGTGGATAAATAACTGGTTTAGACAGACTATTTCCAAGGCCCAACAGTGTTTTCTTTAAGATGATGGACCACAAAGGCCTTAGATAAAGCAAAGAGAGACATTTCTGCCTGTGGCAGTTCCGACTTTAAAGGATACTGCAATTTTATGAAGTTTTGCTCTTAAAATCTGTCCTGTTTGTACTGTACATAGCTATGGGCTCATTTTCTCCAGTCCAAGGTAAAATGTTACGTATATACATGACTATATGAATACGCACTTAAACATTTTGAAATGTGCAGTGAGGTCCTACAAAAAGTTTCTGTGTTAAAGGACTGATAGCTTGGGCTTATGCTGACTTCTGTCTGATGAAGACCACTCCACTAAGCACCACCTAACTTCTCACCCTTTGGCATTGCTGGACAAGCAAAAGAAACTGACCATTTTCCTGTAGAACAAGCCAATTCTGCTCACCTCCCACCATTATTCTCAGGAAAGTCCAACAGATTGGAAATATTCTTAACATTCATGTAATGTAAGCAAACATTTCTGCTCTGCAGAAAAGGCCATAGCCTTTCAGTGCTAAGACTCTCTACATCCACCACCCCAGTAACTAGTCAAAGTGTTTATCGCAAGGGCTTCCTGAATGACACTAACATGTTTCACAACTCACACTGTACCTATGGATGAGGGAATTGATCCTCCCCTATTACAAACAGCAAAGATGGTCAAGAGCTCTAGGCAGCACTAGATTATATTTGTCAGGTAGAGAGCAGGTAGAAGTCATTAAATGCTTAAAACATCTATTTTTTAAAGGAATTACTGCTCTATCCAGCCAAAAACTTGTTTCTGTTTTGTATGGCCAGTGTTTGCCCATTTCCATTTGTCTCATTATAGGCAGCTATATTCAGCTTATATTCAGTTATATTCAGCTATCGAGGTCTTCATTTAACAGCACGACAAAGTACAGCAAAAATTTGCAGTACCTGCAGCAGCAACCTTATACAGAAATTAGGCAATGAAAAACATTGCAATAAATCAACTTTGCATTCAAAGTTTTTCCCGTAATATGTTTTTGTTGGGTTTGTGGTTTTTTTTTCAAAACTCACTTGGAAATATATCTTAGACACATGTTAATGAAAGACAAATCCGGTAAGATGGGGATAAGGGAATAAAGAAAGTAAAACCAAGGTAGGTGGTGTTTGAAGCAAAACAAAATGTATTTGGTAAGTTAATACTAGAAGCTCACTTTATATTGCATTCCCTTTATGAGGCACTAAAGGGAATGCTATACAGAGAACGTCAATCCATCGCAGCTGGCAATGTGAGTTTTGAAGAGCATTTTGGGTACAAATAACCAAGTGTACTGACAAAGATATCTGTCTTTCAACAAGGTTGTTTGCTAAGCAGAGAGAATCAGATACAACAGTCAGGTGACTTTTATTAGTCCTTATAAATTCACCCCTGGCCTTCTAAGCTTTGCCTGTTGGCAAGAAAAGCAACCCAGCAGGAGCAAACCTGTAGACTGCAACAGGTTCTGAGGCCCTGATACCCACATGGATGTGTTGGACCTTTCACTTCCAGGACTTCCTTACTACTACCCAAAGCAGGGCAAGTGAGAACCAAAGTGCACTTTTCACCTGAAGTAAAACAACTAATGTAAATGTAGTCTTAGAGAAAATTATGAGACTTAGAAGGACGACTGTCATCATTTAAAAACTGCCCTCACTAGAATGACCAACATGAGCAGCTGTATATCCTTCCATTTTACTTCTTGTCTTGTTTCTTCAAGAAAATTTTTGTTTCGTTTGCTCGATTCGCTCTTTGTTACTAACAACAGAATTTGAATTCAACAAGAACAAGGTAATTAGGCCAGCTGCCATGCTGTATCCAATTTTTCCAGAATAACCTTGTCAAGTCTGAGCATTCAATTTCTACACCCAGTATACTCTTATTTCTAAACATAAGATATTATTCTTTGCTATAAACTGATAGAGAGAAATCCACTTAAAGAAGGAAATAATTTTAGAAGGAATTTATGGGACAATAATCACATGCAGTCAGTGAATACAACATGGAAGAATTAAAAAATTCCATCAACAGAACATTGGGTAACACCAAAAAAAAAGCCCAGACTTTCTGGTTAATCCAACAGCAATGAGTATTTTCGCAAAATGATCAAAATTCTAACTCTTGGAGGGTCCACAACAAAGAAATGTTTTTCCTAGTGATGTCACAGCCTTCTTAACAGGCTAATCATGTTGTAACTCCTGTGAGGGCAAAAATGACCATGCCCTTGCATGAAGAGAGTTATTCAAACTGTCCTTCCAATAGCCTGTGAAATTTCACCAGATATCAGGCCCTGAAACACCTCTTAAACCCCATGCAAATACATATTATTTTCAAAGTATAACAGCGCTATGATTATTCTGGAATTGAATTCAGGAAGATGCTTAGTAAAACTCAGAATATAGACCTTTTCTGATCATAGCAGTCCTGGAAGAAGGCCATCGAGACTATATTGAAACTCAGAATAGATAGAAAGGTTCCACTATATGTTTCCATATAAACATTTTGCAACTAAGTTACACTCCAAGTGAACCAAGTCAAAAATAAGTATCTAAAATTACTTGCCAGCCATCCCAATCTAGGGAAGACAATCCATGGTTTTTAGTTAAGGGAAAAAGCTTTTCTCTACTCTTGAAAGAATTATCCCACTCCCTCAGTTTTCACTTCATTAAAAGTAATGTTCCTATTTCAACAGTCTTACCTGCCTCCAGATCACAAATAGTAATGACCACAGAAGTACAGTGAAGTTTTCCCTTTCACAATGTTAATATACTCACTTTTATTCAGTTTTGTTCATCTTTCTGATGAAGGATTTTCCCCATTAATTAAGAAAGCTGTGCATGGTAAAAAAAATAGACTGAATAACAGAAATTAGAGAGTCAGGCGATTTCAGCTGTTTGTCTGTTCAGTCAAAAGGTGCCTTATAACAGCAATATTATCACATACATGTATTAAAGTCAAGCTTTTATCTGCTCTTAAGGCTCTTACAGAGAAGAGGCTGAATTCTACTCTAGTTCTCTTTGTGGCTATTAATTTTCAATGAAGAGAGATGATAGGAGTGAGGAACAGTCTTCAAAGATTATTTTTGAGGACTTAACACAGGGCTAATTGAAAAGTAAATGTAGGTAAAGCAGCCCACTGTATGGAGACGATTCTGCTGAGCATTTTTACTAATGCAAGACTTCCTCACTGAAGTCCAGGACTTCCTTTGTCAACTTGTACACACAAGATTGATTAGCAACCTGCACACAACTCCCAGCACATGCTCAAAACTACCTCATTTCTGAATTATTCAAAGAGGGATACCGGGTATTATTCAAAATGCTTGGTTAAATTTAAATTATACAAAGGTTTATCGATGTTGTCTGTTTGGAGATCCTATCGTTATTGCTGAGGTCAGCACACAAATCCAGTTCAAAGCATGAAGCCTGCCTTCTATGCATTTTCCTCGTTTCCTTGGTAAATTACAAGCAGCTAAACTCATACACATATTTCTTCATAAAAGAGGTTTTGGCATGGTAGGTAAAACTGGGCAATGATTAAGTAAGAAGGGACTCAGTTTATGGACACGTAAGCACAAGGAGGTGCAAATTTGTATTTTCCAGAGTTGCAAAAGTTTAAGCTTTCTTCCTATGTGTCTGCCTGGATTTGTTTTGGTGTTTTTTTGTTGGTTTTTTTTTTTTTTTTTAGTCCTCTAGTACATTCAAGATACTGGGACAATCTATGTTCTATTTTTAGAATTTGTCAAAACACGAAAAAAAATAATAATTAAAAAAAACAGATGAAAGAGGGTTCAAGTACGTTGAACCACTGAGCCACTTTGCCCCATCTATGACTGTCAAAAAATTCAGAATAGTCTGTAGCTGAAAACATCAGCTCAAGTATAAATTCACTGAACCAGTATGACCTCAAGCACAAAGTTCTAATTATTATATGCTTGGCAGGTTCACTGAACAACAGAAAATATAAAAGAAGTCGTAGATACTACTGGGATTTTTTCTGTCCTCCCATATCTGGGGATTTCTGGCAGAAGCAAAAAGCCCTCTTGCTCCTGTTATGTTCAAATTGGTTTGTATTTACAGTAGTCCAGCATGAAAAGTATCCTGTGACCTAAAAGGCTGAAAATAATCTATCACAGTACAGATGAATGCTCAGGACATTTCTTTTTTAAGCAAAGGTCTTCGGATCATTATTGGTTTTCTAATTTGTAAACTACACACAACCACAACTTTTCTCTAAATATTTTCATAATATCCTTCCTGGATTAACTCTGTTAATAACAAGTGTTACATAAAACAGCACCACCATTCATTCTCCTATCCTTCTCAATTTTAATTTTTTTTTTTAAATAGAAGTGTTTTCTGAAATACCGTGAGGATTCTTGTTAACAATGTAGCTAGGCATTCAATTTCACAGACATTCTCCAAGACCACCATACTTTGCCAGCCTTTAAAAAAAACTCCCTCTTCTCCCTCTCCCTTCTGCTATGCTTATTGGACTAACAGGGCAGCCACTATCTATCTACAATCTGAAACACAACAAATGGGGAAAGGAAATTTGGGCAACACATAACAGACAGTCATCTGCTTTTGAAAAAGTCCCACAGCAACATTTAACACTCAACAGAATAAAATAAACCTTCATTTTTAAGATTCCCCAGGGAAAACATATGAGGACTTTCTTTTTCGAGTTAAAATAAAACCACCTACTGCCAATGAATCTAAAAAGGAAACAAAAACCTAAAATCATCATTGGGATCATTCTGCTTGGGGACCCCTAGAATTTCTCAGTCAGACCTTCTCAATTCCCTCCTGAAACAAGCCCACTGGAGTACCCCTGAGGGACCTGTTATCCAGCAGTAGTACAGCTGGCAGAGCTTGTCCTTATTAACACATGGTGAGATTCATCTAACCTGGCTTTAGACATCAAAAAGTTAGACATTTAATTCTGAGTTTGTCACTGTAGGCTTTTCTACAGTCAATGGAGAGAAAAAGGCATCTCCAGGGGGCAATTCGTCTGACCTGCCTATTTTAGGCTGAGACGAATCACTCTCTGAAGGTGCCTGTTTTTTCTCAATTGACTGTAAACTGAATCTAGGGTGACTTCCCCAGTCTTTGATATGTACATTTCTGATATCTTGGTGAAGACATCTGAATTTCACCCACAATTTTCAAAGCTCAAACCCAGCATCTCTGACAAATTAGCAGTGTTAAGAATCTGTTCTTTGAAGCTGAAATTGTCACACCAAACTCCCAGATTATATTTCAGTTGATTTTCACAATCATAACCCTCATAAAAACACTGCCTTTGTTTTAATCAGTTGTAGTTTCAAGCCAATAAGCTGACAGAATAAAAATAAAAGACAAATATGAGTTTGACTCTGCTGCAGTAATAACGCTTTGGTTTGTTCTGTCCTGTTCAGAGCCGACTTCCACAAGATAACTTTTCTGAATTCATCAGTGAAGCACTTTCAGCACAAACACTTTTGTTATTATAAAACAAAATGCAACAAGCATCTTTCATCAGTAATTATATTTTTCTGCCCAACAATCTGACGTGAAATTTCAATTTTTAGTTTTAAACCTGCATAACTTCATAGCAACATACAAAGTACAGAACACCACTGAAAGAGAGACAAATTGTTCCATGCACCTCCCTTTCATACCAGAGGTCTTCCAGCTATGCATTTTTCCCATGGGATACGCTAAAGTTACAAATTCAGAAAGGTCCTTTCAATTATTATTTTTGGACAGATGATCCATGAGAGCAATACTCACCATTAGCACTGTACTCACGGATACACTCTATACCTTAAGGCTAAATGAGCCCTCAGTTGGAATCTAATCCATAATCCATCAGCATTTAACTTAAATGACAGTCCTATATGTTTTTCCTTTAATGACAAATTCTTACCATATGTCTTTTACCACCGATGTATTCACATCTCTCTCTCTCACCAGATCTGAGGTTGCAGCATTGTTTCTGTAATACATAAACATAAAATGTTCTTTAAGTATTATATTACCACCTTGTTTATGAATATTTTGGAGGTTTTTCCTTGTTTTTAAAAAAATTTGTAGTCAATAAAATAACTATTAGAATAGCAGTTAAAATTATATACAAGAAAAACAAAGAAAAACTAAGATGAAATACTCACTACTAACAAGAGCTCCTTTATAATCTTGTTCATTTTTAATATATCACAAATATTATCACTAAATAAAAGAAAGTAAGTTATGGCACATGACCAGCTAAAACAATCAAAAAAATCAGTCAGTTTCATTCAACTCTACCCATTTACTTCAGCCTGCCTAACCTACAATATCGCTCTATACTGTATCACTACAGTGCAATCTATTTGCTCAAAAATGTGTCTACAGCAGTCAGTCGTTATTAGGTGTCTGATTACTGATCTTCTTGCAGTTACCCTGTGGCAGATTCTCCTCTCCTGCTCACAAAAAGGCAGAATCCAAACCCCAGCGTGTGCAAAGCTGTGAGTAATGCTAGCTATAGACATCCAACTGAAATTGGAGCTGTCATCTACCAACCCCTATTCACTTCCTGAATTTTAGCATATTCTAAACACTGTTGTGCTTAACTACCTGCAATCAGATGGTACACTTAACAGTACTTTCAGGGAAGCACTCTGCAATTTTTTTGCCATGATTCATAACAACGGTCCCGCAAAGGAAGTACAAATACAGGCTGGGCGGAGAATGGATTGAGAGCAGCCCAGAAGAGAAGGACTTGGGGGTGTTTGTGGATGAGAAGCTCAAGATGAGCTGGCAATGCACGACTGCAGCCCAGAAAACCAACCACATCCTGGGCTACATCAAAAGAAGCATGGTCAGCAGGTCAAGGGAGGTGATTCTGCCCCTCTGGCTCCACTCTGGTGAGACCCCACCTGGACTACTGAGTCCAGCTTTGGAGTCCTCAGCACAAGGACATGGACCTGTTAGAGTGGGTTCAGAGGAGGGCCATGAAGATGATCAGAGGGCTGGAGCACCTCTCCTATGAAGACAGGCTGAGAGAGTTGGGGTTGTTCAGCCTGGAGAAGAGAAGGCCCCGGGGAGACCTTATAGCAGCTTTCCAGTATCTGAAGGGGGCCTACAAGAAAGATGGAGAGGGACTTTTTACAAGGGCATGGAGTGATAGGATAAGGAGAATGGCTTCAAATTGGAAGAGGCTAGATTTAGATTAGATATTAGGAAGAACCATTTCACTCTGAGGGTGGTGAGGCACTTCTTGCCCAGTGAAGTTGTGGAAGCTCCATCCCTGGAGGTATTTAAGGCCAGGCTGGATGGGGCTTTGAGCAACCTGGTCTAGTGGGAGGTGTCCCTGCCCATGGCAGGGGGGTTGGAACTAGATGATCTTTAAGGTCCATTCCAACCTAAACCATTCTATGATTCTATGATTTAAGCACAGGCTTCGCTGAAAGTCCATGGTTGATCTTAAATAGGAAAAGCATGTTGTTTTTCTCAACAAGAAAATACAGCAAATACTCTACAGACAGATCTAAAACATAAATCACTAACAATTTCTTTCCCAAGCAAATGTTTTGTTTAGCTGGCTGCATAGTTATCATGGGGAATCACTACTAGTACACCCTGAAATTAGGAGACTGGACAGAACAAAAACTCTTCATTTACCTGGATAGTAAAAACATCACCTGTTACATAGAAGGCAGTGCTGTCAAGCACCGTTCCACAGCGCAGCCTTCAAAGCAGTCAGATACCTCCCTGCGGAGCAGATATAACAACCTCTGATTGCCAAGGTGGCACCTGTACTAACTGAGCATCAGACTCTGGGCAGCCTCAAAAGTCATTAGACACTGTATCACATATTTAGCGGATCCTGTAAAATAAGGATTTCTGTGTTCCTTAATAGACCTATCAGCCGAATTCAACACATACAAAAACTTCAGATCACCAAGCCTGAAAGGGCTCCTGTCCACATCACACCAAGATCTGAAGAACCCATACTGTAAGTCTTAAAATGGTGGAAGCTCTCATAGTTCTTGATAAAACACGTAAACACAAAGTTTGATTCCTCACTGCATTTTAAAAAGCCCTCCCAATTTTGGAAACCCAAGTCTGAAAGAGCCAACAAGAAGACAGGCAGAAGCAGACAGCTTTTCCCAGCAAGGGCCCTATTGACTAAGTCTGTCACAGGTCAGCACAAGCAGCCAGATAACAGTGACTAGGTTGTAACTGTACAGCCTACAATAAACTGTAGTCAAAAGGAAGCGTATACCGATTAAGATTGCATAAATAAAGTTAACAACAAAACTTGACAAAATTGCTCCTTTGTCTGAAGGTCTCTCATTCCTACATGTTCCCAAATCCCTCATCTCTGTTCTCACTCTTGGAAAAGGTCTTATATTCTCTGAGCACTAAGGGACCACCAAATATTTTTTTGTCAGGAAAAACAGCAACTATTTTGTTCACAGCTTTATTTTTATAGATGACTTTAGGTTTGATTCCCCTTCACATTCTTTATACAATAGAAGCTAATGGCCTACAAACTTCAGTTTAAAAAAAACCACAAGTGTGTTGTGTTTGTATTCTACACAGCAAAAAAATAAAGACCATGTGTCTGGAGGATGGGGGCAAGATGCAAGAACTGCTTTTCAAATGCAGTAAAAATAATAATAATTCTGCCATTATGCTGAGACTTTTCACAGCAGGACAAGTTTTTACTACCAAGATATAAAGTCCTGAGAAAGTAGATTTATAGAGGGCATGGTGACACTAATTAAAAATCCCTGTGAGTGTCCATAGAGCACAACTTAAAGGCATTGAATGAGTCCGAAAAATTAATCATGAGCATTTGGAAATGTTTACCCACACGCCACTGGCTTGGTGAAAGTCAGTCAAATTTTAGGAGCAGGTACCTAGTTTTTAATATATCCCTGTAAAGCTCTTCGTTTTGGGTTACCGAGGAAAGAAAAGAGGAGGCAATATCTGCCCAGGTATACATGTCCTATAAATCACACCACTTGAAACCCTGGATCTCATAGTAAAATAAAATGCCTTGAAATAAAATTAATAGTGACTCAGAGAAAATACTTCTTCTGATGGGTGTTGGGAGGTACTGAGACAAATGAGCTAATGGTCTCTGTTAAATTTATGAAAGAAAAAGGTCAAAAGCAATTTGTCCCCAGTCCCCACCTCCTCTCCCAGTTCAAACTGCTTTCATGTTGGCAATAGCTTAACAAAAGTAAAGATGTGAAATAAAATTTGGCCCCACTGAGATCAATAACAAAGTTTCCACTGAACATGCTGGAGACAGAATTTCACTTATGTAGAGTAAAATATCATCTTAAACCAAGGTTTGGTCTCCCTTGCTCAAGTCTGAGATCAAGCATGTTTACAAAGCGATGACTGCAGGATACCTGAACTGACATGTTCCATGCTATGATTTTCATGCGCAGGCTCAGGAAAGCCAGGTATCTGGTTTAGGCAGTTTGCAATCTAAAACCAAGATCTTAAAATTATGTTACCAAACTGCCCTATTAAAGAAAAAGGCACCTCTCATAGGAGTAAATATTACACTTGGTGGGTGGAAACTGTTCCCAAATGAAGATGATGAAACCAGCCATATTGTTCCACTGTATAGAGTTCGTAAGATCCCTCCAGTACAAAATTTTTCTGTGTGTTTCACTGAATAATTTTCAGCCCTATGAAATACTATTAAAGTCAGAATTTCACTTAATATGAATATATGCAAAATATAACATTTTTTCATGCAAAATATATTCACTTATATTGCTTAGAAGAATGATAATATATTATTCTGCACTATCAAGTCTAGAATTCTGCTCCACGGAGTATATGAAACACTTAACGCCAGAGAAACAAAACCCCCATACACTTCATACATCACCAGTGTTAATTATGGAATGTTGCAAAAGAAGTTGAAAACATCCAAAAAATTTTCTGTCCCTTTAAGCTTTCAATTTGCTTTCTTAAGCAGTATTTCACCCTAATTTTTAGCATGCACAGCTAGAAATAATTTTACAGTGTTTTCATGTATGTTCAATAAAAATGCAAAAATATAAATTCCCTATATCTGAACAATAGGTTAGATTGCTGTTTACTGAATAATACTTGGAATAGACTGCAAAGACAAAATATATGAAGCACGTCTTTTTAAAACAATTCCAAGAAAATTATATATTCTGTAGCTTTAGAATGGAAGCAGACAAGAGACTGACGTTTTTTCTAACATGTAGGTAGGAGATAATTGTGATGGCTGCTTCCCTCTTTCTTAATAAGCTAACCCGGTAACTTCAAGACCTGACCAAAGAGGCATTCGTGACTATCAGGAGATGAAAGCTATCACCATAGTCTTTTTCAAAGATGGGCTGTTAACCAGCTTCAATGACTTTCCAGGCAGCCTACCTGGTTTGTTTGCAGCTTTAATACACTGGTGGCTACTTATGTAAAAAAGGCGAAAACTAATTAAATTTGTTTATGTATGTTATCGTGTGGAGCACTCATTTCCAGACATCAAGCTATGAATCATTAAATAACTGCTAAATTGGTCTCCTGGGGTAGATCATGTCTCAGAGTTGGGCAGGCCCCCATCCCACCAAAGCCAGGTGTGCTCTGCAGCAAGCAGGCATTAAAACTACTTTAAAGGCCATGATTTGGGTATGCAGCCAGGTCTCACACTGTGAGGTGAGTGGTAGGAAATCATGAAAACAGTGACAGCCCTCCTGTCAGAGTTACTCCTCTGTTTGATTAATGAGGGCATTTGAAAGACAATTAGCCAGAGCAGGTTTGGCTGCAACTAGCTTATCAATCAGGCACCCTCTATTCAAAGCACTCGTGCCTTCTTTTGTTTTTCTGTTGCAAAAGAATTGTATCAGTGATACACAAACAACAAGGGACCTTTACGTGGTATTTTAAAAGAGGAGAGCAGAATGTAACAAATCACAACTGAAATACTAAAAAAATATTTTGTAAGCCACAAGCCACTGGTTACTGGCAAATCATCACTGCAACTTTCACACTACTAGATTTTTAGCTTACGCATGGTGAATTCAAGGCTGCACATCTACATCAGTTTCCAAGTTTCACAAGGGCAAGTTTAAGCTAAGTTTTCAACAACAATGAAATCCAACTGCAAATGATCACATCTGTAACAAAACAAAACCCTCTGTTGGAAAAGCCTACTGTGAACCCTGCTCTCTGAGTTTCAACGTTTCAAACATGAACTCCTTTAATTTTTAAAAAATGAATTTGTTGGCAGTTTGATTTATCCGTTAGTAATGCAACCGTATTGCTTTGCAACTACCAGCATAGGCAGAACTTCATATAATACTGACTTTTCTTAGACGACTTCTCTCTCAGGAGCATGTTTCATTATTTTGGTTTTACTGAGAGCTTTACCTCAACTGGGATAGTTTTGGGGCTCATGTGAGTGATCAGAAATATGCAATGGACTGTTTAAACCATGCCAGTGCTTTTCCTGAAGACTTGCATTTCCATCAGAACAGTTTTTATCAAACTAAGAAAACGATGATTTTTGCCTGTGAACCAGTAAGAACTGAATTACTGACCAATGTACTTAAATTTCTTAGCCAGCAGATCTGAATAAATCCTGGACTGAAAGACCAGGATTGAGACTGAAGTGTGATCTGCCACTTTTCCTTTCAGTTTACAGTTAATTTTCCCTGGTAATACCAGATCAGAAGTATCTTTAATGCATGACTAGTACTAAGTGGATATATATGCAATGCCAGGATGTTAATTTTTTTTTAACCTTACTATAATCCATTTCAGAAGGGAGCTCACAAAACAGCTACATTGTGTGTGTTTGAACACTGAGTTAATAAATAGGAGGCAAATTAATCTCTGATTAGATTAGCTAGACTACAAAGACAGAGGGAGCTTCCGCATAGCCAAAATAATCCTCTCTCATGCTTCCCTGTGTTGGAAGTATACGATAGTCCAGCAGACATGGAGAGGGAACTATAACTCTTTTTAAAAATTGGGAACAGTTCCCACTGAGAACACACAGCTTGTCACAGGGTTCTGCAATGATCTGCAAAATCACTTTTGTTAAAATCTTCAGCCATCTTGGTAAGGTTCAGCAGTGGCACCCACAATGGGCGCACTGTTGTAACCTTGCCACTAGCAGTTTATACACCCTGGCCCTGATCCAGTATCCACTACAGAAAGCTGAAGGCTCTTTCAATGGATTTTAAATTGGTCCCTGCACTCTAAGTTACAAAGGTGGTAATGAAGTACTGGGAGACACTAAAAGAAAAATTAAAAAAAAAAAAAAAAAGAGGATCTAAGTAGGTGGTGGATAACCAGTGATTCCCTGTGTTCTTAATGAGAGAGAGAGTGAACAGTTTCTCATTTGTCTATGGATGTAATTGCAAACAGAAAGGGACAAAGGCTTAAGTGGTGTGGCATAGCTCCCATCTGTGGGCCACACTCTTCCCACCCTCACCATGGGGGCAGCCTTCATTCATCCTGGTTATTAGAAACAGTCTCCGGCCTAGGCAAACCCCAGACCCACAACTGGGCATCATCAAAGAGAGGGCTACTTGGCATCGACAAAAAACATGCCATAAATCTGGCATCAGTGATGCCCTATGAATGCTTGTAGTGCTGTACTCGAGTCCATGCCTGGCCTTGCTTAGTTTACTAGTGCAGACATAGCCACTCTATTCTACTTTAACTGGATCCAGGACACACTAATTGGCTCCTTGCAAGAGAGTGGTAAATGCTATGACTGTGCTTCAGCAAGAAAGTGCTGGGATAAATGCAGACTATAACCAGCAGTACTAGCCTGTGATCATTTCAGGGTAGGGGAGATCAAATAGACAGAAATAGGTCCACTATTTTTATACAGATTAATACAGACTGTCACCATCCTCCAAATAACAAAAGGTTAAAAGGACCCTGGGCAAGTGACAGAGACTTTGGGTTTTGTCATCACCTCTAGGAGAACAATTGCCTCTTCCTCCTCTTATTCCTCAGAGTCAGAAAGCATCCAGACACTTTGCTTTCTCAGCAGTTTGAGGAAACAATGGCATGAACAAGAACAAATATCCTGCAACATATCCCATGTATTTCAAATTTGAGGTCGATAGACAGTAAAAAAAAATTTAGGGCACTTCACAAAAGATAGATTCTTCTGTTTCCCATCAGTGACCCACAGTCCAGCCACTGCCATTTGCTTAGCCGGAGAGAACAGCCAGAAATACCTTTTGTAGAAGACAACCAGAAGTGTTTAGGCAGAGATGATTAGACTACAGGTTTGACTGTTACATGGATTTAGATGTTATCTACTTTTCTATGATCTCCATGGAGAATTTTTGCAATGTATTCTGTCTCAAAGGCTGAAACCTAAGAAAAACTTTAGAGAAAATGTCAAGTTACAGTAAAGAAACCTGTGTTTCCCTTATCTTCCAAAGGCATCAGATTGCTTTCCAGACACAACTGCAGATATTTTCTCTCCCCTAGAAGCCCCTACGTATTTTCCCTATTGGTTTATTCTTCCAGAGCACACTTAGACACTTCAGCTTCAAATCCAGGGACATTGAAGTCTTTGGTGAAGAGAATCCCATTTTAACATGTGCTCTGCTATCTGAGTCAAAGAACCTGTGCGATCAGAAGCAGCAAAGAAATGTTGCCCCTCCAAATATGCTGAAGAAAATGCGAGATCCACACAAATATGCAGGCTTTTCCTGAGGAAAAAAAGTGAAGGCTTGTCATAGCCATGATTAAAGAAATTTATTCTTTCACTATTTATTTGAACCTATGACTCAGGCCTAGTAGTTTAATTGACTTTCATAAATCAAAAAAAGTCAATCCTGATCACAAGGTGCATAAAAATGACCTTGTATCCTTCTTCCTTGTGAAAAGTTGGAGAAATGCTATCTGTCTAGGACAGATGGTTTTCACCTGTGCGAAAATGACAGAATATGCATCTTGGTTGACATACCATTAACTACAATTTAGAAATTCTTCCTTAGCCTTATGCATTTTTTAATGCAAGTAAAGTTTACCTTGCTAATTGGTTCATTAAGTAACATATCATGGTTATTAAAAGGAGAAATGAAAACTTGCTGACCTAACATCCACAGCTATGATTATTCTTGTCAATTATTTTACATTTGGAAAGCCAAACAAACGTTGTATATAAAAACTAAATACTGCATTTGGCATAACTTCAAATTAGCTGTCTCACCATGCTTATAGCATGCAAATTAAATGTCCTGAATAAGCATTAATCATCATAATAAGCTAATTATTGTCAGTTAGCTATTGAATAACTTAGCTACTACACCTTGCAAAGAATTTGGGTAAAATGTTAATAAGAAGATTCTGGTTACCTAAAAACAAGAAACAAACATTAGAGTTTTTACCAGTAAAAAAATCTTTTAAAACAAATATATACCTTATTTTAACCAGTTTGAGCATTATTCTGTTTTCCAACATATGTAGGCTTACTGTCTTTCAGTAAACTATATTTTGTTCACAAACATTTTTCCACAAAGATGTTTTTGCATCTATGCCACTTAAAAAGACTTGTTGAGTTTTAAAACATTAATTAACATATTAATAAACACTAATCTTTGTCTTCTCTAGCCATGCACATGGCTACCACAGTACTTACAGATAGCAAGGGACTTAAATATTAAATGTTTTACAAAGAACTAAATGTTTTAAAAGGGTTAAAGTATACATGAATGTAGAACTGGTACTTGGAGCCAGTACATTAGGACCTTGGAGTACATATTTAATAAAGGACTGATACATTATTGAATGAAAATGGATATCCGATGCTTAAACGGAACTAAAGCAGTTTTATGAATACACAAATGCCAACACATTCAAAATTAAGTCTTAAGCATTTAAAAATACCCTTAAAACAAACTTGAAGTCAGGTTTCAGGTAGACTGGCTAGTATTTATCTGCCATGTTTGTGAAGAAGAGGTTCCTCTTAGCAGACTCATTTATACACCCCTACATAATACAGTTGTCTAGTTTACTCAAAAGATTTCCCCAAGGTGCTCACTGCTGCAATATTCTTACAGTGTCATTAATATGTTCACCTTCAGACTGTCTCCAGGACTGGGAAGAGGCATTGGCCTTACTCTACAAATGGGAAACACCAATGCACAGGGAATGATTTCTACAATGTCCCAGAGGAAATCCACCACAAGAGTAGAGATCAGAACCTCTTCTCCCTCTCCACCACTGCCCCTTCCAGGATGTTAAAAATGGCTCAAAGTCACACAGAAAAGCTGTGTGAAACCAATAACAGCTTCAGGACATGTGAGTCTTCCTTTACAGCTTTTACCACAGACCATCTCAGGAGAACGCTTCTGTACTTTTTTTCTTTCTAAGAAATCGCTTGTGTACCTTAGCTTTTATGCTTCATAACATTCTGCCTATAACACTAAGCTAAAGAAGCATGAAAGACAATGACAAAGACAAGATGCCTCCACAGATAATACAAAGGTTCTGTAAGAGAACAGTTAGCAAAGTATTGATTGGGAAACACTTAGTTACTCACTTGTAGGAGGTAAAAATCACTTCCCATCCCACTATTACTATTTAAACAAGCAGGGATCCCAAGGGCCTTTCTGAGCACAGCATTTCCCTAGGAGCTCCAGTTCAGCACTCCTGCCACCATGACCTCAAAATCTTTTAAGACAACTGCTTCACAGGATGCAGTTGCCGTTTCTGTTGACGCTTCTCTCGTTTGTACAACCTTATACTTGGGTGTGTCAAAATGTATTTTAGTCCAAGAAGGTAGAGCCTATGTGATATGAAGTGATAAAAACCTGAGGATGCCCTCCCTCATAATTTGCCACCAATCTTTGTCCAGAAATGTTCTTGGTCAAGTTGTTGTGGCTTAGTGTCCAGTCACTGAAGATGACACCAAACACAAAATCAGTCCTAGCAGAATACGACTGAAAACATCCCACACATAAGGACTTTTCACCAAAACCTGCTCTTTGGCATTTTCTGTTTGTTAGATACTGCAGTGACAGCGTGAAGTGTTAGTGTTCCTCTTAGTTCCAGCATGGCATCAAAAGTTTTTTGAAGCCTAAATATTCTGTCTACCCAGTACCTTCATTAGACTTGTATTCACATGAGAAAACTGAAAGTTTCTTTGACGAGGTCTTTTTTTTTTTTCATAAAACTATGTTGACAGCCATTAACTAGGCTTCCACTCTGTAATTGTCTACTGAATTCACCATCAGCTTTTCCATTACTTTACCTGCAATCAATAACAATCTGACTTAATCTATACAAATGAAAACCATTCTGCTTGCAGTTCTGAACACTACCACAATATTACCACTTGTGCTTTAAAATACACTAAAAATCATATGCTTTAATAAAAATAAACAGGTTGTCCAGCAAAGTCCTTTAGGACTCTTGCACTGAGGTCACCTAAGCCTGCTTGAACTAACTAAAAATGTTTGTTTTTAAAAGACCTTCTCTAACTAAGCTACTCAATGGTATTAAAGTTGCTCATTGCATTGATACGGTATTTGGTCAAAATACTGTGTTTCTTTCCAAATGGAGCATAAGTATTTATTTAATCATATCTAGGGTTTTTTCCTGCAGTATTGAGAATTTGGAAGTTTCCTTCTAGTAAACAATCTATACATTTCTTAGGTTTTGTGGGGATTTGGGTTTTTTTTTCCCCTAAATATGCTACAAAATCCATTATCCTTGATCCTGTCAGCAGGATCCCTCATGTCTTAGCTTCCCTTTTCAATTTTTATACTTCATTACTTCTAGTTTGTATGAACTTTATAGAGATATCAATTGATATAGAAGTGTACATATAGCATAGTAGTCATTTATTACAAGTGTGGCTTCTATTTCTCTCTGACAGAGAACAGAAGTTCTGGGTTTTTCTTAAAATAATTCTCAATTTTAATCCCATTTTTCTGCCTGCTTTTTTCAATTTCCATTGCATCGCAATGTAGCTTCACCATTCTCCCCAGATTAAGATATTCCAGTTTAGAGTACCCTGACAAGGAAGAAAGATTTAATTCTAAGACACATCTATTTTGCCCTTTTATGGGAAGGCAACATTTATGATGTGGTGTTGGGGGATATGGTGTAGGGGAGAACTTTGTAGAGTAGGGTAGATGGTTGGACTCGATGATCCCAAGGATCTCTTCCAACCTAGACAATTCTATGATTCTATTTCAACTTGTAGCTCCGCTATGCACCGCCAGAGATGTCGACCACCTGACAAGCACATACTTTGGCATTAACTGTGGTATTTAAGACACCTCTGAGGCACCCCTTTTCTTCTGTGACCTCAGTTACATTCCCAGCTTCAGCCAGGATGAGGTGTAGAGGGTAGCAACATTCAAACACCACATCCCATTGAACTGTGGCTGCTGAATTACCTAATTGCTTAGACTGATAAGGCCAAGGAGGCATTCTTCCATAAAAAATTTAACTCTTTCTTGCCTTGCAATTTGCTACTAATAGTAAGAGATTGCCTAGTGCTAGTTGACTAAAGAGGAAAGAGATGCAACTGAAAAGAAAAAGAAGAAAGTTTATGTTTAGGAAGAAAAGAAAAAGGAAAGAAATTCACTTGCCTATGGGCCTCACTGCATGAACTTCTAGACGATGATCCTATTTTTGCTTGTTAATATGACCATATTTGAGCGTAAGTTATTCTCTTTTGATCAATTCAGCGTCAAAAGATACTCAAGAAAAACACAGCTGAGGTCTAATCTTTCTCCTTCACTCACAGACACATGCACAATTTTTGATAATAAAATATTTTTAGTTCATTTTAGATCAAAAGTCAGTCATTGCTGAATGTCTGTGCTAAAATATACATTGCAAAAGTCCTGTAGGAAATGAGTAGGTTTACAATGTCGTTGCTGCTGAAATTAATGTGAAGTTGAATGTAGTCTCAAGTTTCATAGACTTTCTAAAGCGAAAAGAAATAGGACCAAGAGGGTTGTGGAATTTTTTTTTTCATAAAGAAGGTGTCCCTTTGTCCTGTGTAGCTGTGTGTACTCATAAAATCCACTGGAAACAGCAGAAACTAGTACTTGAAAAGACCAAGTACTTCTACTTTAAAGTCAGGGCTTTCCTATTGCAAATTATGTTGAACTACAGAGAACCCATTAGATGGATAATAGCAGCTGAATGGATCCTAAGTCCATCCTGCTTGCACAACTCTGCATGATCATATTTATTTTCTAAAAAAAAAAAAAGGAGAGTTAAGTAAGTTCAGGTCATTGTATGAAGTAAGCCGTCTATTTTGGTAATTTTTTCACAAACTGTCCTAAAAAAAAAAAATAATCCATTTTAAATGCACAGAACTGATTTGTGAAAGGTTAAAGGCTATTTTGCAACAGCTGTTATAAAATTACAATAAGGGCATAATCTTCTTGCTGTTCCAGCAGAACTTGACATCAGTAGGAGGAATTACATGGTTGGAAAAGTATGAAGAACAGTATCAACAAAGCATCAATATTAAAAAATCTCCAGAATAATTTTTCATCATCTTGATCACCAGAAATCTCAATAGTTGTTTTCCCACTTGTTAAACTGGTCAGCAAGAATCATGTAAGACCTGACTAGGTTTCTGAAATATCAGTGGAACGATAAAAATTAGGCAGTACCTAAAATAGAACTATTTTTAGCCATTTAGTAAGAACTTTCTTTAAAAAAAAAATAAAATAAAATTCCCACAGTCTATTATGCAATGCACACTAGAAGAATTCCTACATACTTGGGCAGGCAAAGTACTTTGATAAGATGGACATATCCACTGATCGACAATTTGTCGAGTATTATATGTGTTCAAGTAGTGAAATAGACTCCAGCTGTGCTTAGTACCTCCTGGGTGATATAAAATAGTAAGTATTCATTATGACCTTTAGTCAGCTGCTTAATGGTAATACTAATGGACCTGCAATAAAATTTAGCTGACATACTGCTTAAGAATATTCTTAGGCTATTTTGTGGCATTAACTTGGCATACAAAACTACATTTAAACTCCAGATAAAATAACAAACTTTCAATTATGAATAAATCTTACAGTTAAAGGAATTTTGGTACATTTTGATGAGACAAAAATATCTGGTCAGAAAGAACACTTTCTAGCTAAAAGCAAGCACTTAAATGCTAGCAAGCAAGGCTAGCATTTTCAGACACCAAAGCTTAATGTGAATATTACTGTTTATGTAAATGGCAGCCCATGAAAAAGCTTGGTTTACGGTCACAGTCTGATACAATAAACAACGTGAATGCACTAACCATCACAACAGAGGCAAGGTGGTCTGGCTGCTGTGTTCAGTCTTGCCAAATAATCTTCCAGAAGAACAAAACCTTTTGTAACAGAGAGATTTCTGCATTGCAATTGCCCATAGCTGAGGTGCAATTCAGCAGAGACTTTGTTACCCACAGACCTTGCAGTCTTGTCCTGATCTGTCCATCGTTGCCATCTTTACATTGGGATTCTACCGGAGGACTGACTGGGGGTCTTCCCAAAATACATCATGTATATTTGACAGACCGATGGAAGGAATTACTTAAATGGCGAAGTATTATAGGCCTGTCCTTCTTCAATTGCTACCTTTTCTTATCACTATGACCTTTAAAAATTTCAGATTTTCTCATTATTTGCTCCCATCTCTCACTCTGTCTTTCAAATATGTTCTTCGTACGCCTTGGTAATTTATGTTACATATTCTTGGGTTTGGATCACCTCCAACTTTGTCTCCCTGCTTAACCATACGGTTTTAAAAAAAAAAAAAATCTCACATAAAAAAATCTTCTAAAGATGTTTAGTTCTCTGTCCAAGCTTCTGGGTAGTGTATGAAAGAGCTTTCCTTCTGTTATGTTGAAGTTCAGAGTCTTTCCGTTCTGAGATGGGTATTTCTGTAAAATGACAGAAGTGGACTGATCTGGTATGGACGCGCTACCCACCTAAAGACCGGAGTTAAAGAGATTTTTTACAGCTTCAGGATAGCTTTCTGCAGAGAAGCTGAATAAATTATTGAAATTGTAGTCTCTACATAACCATAGATATGAAAGCAATAATAATTTACTTTTAGAAGGCTGAGTGGAAAAATACATTTTCTTCCAACTTCCTATTTTACCCTAGGATTTTATGTGTACTAATGTGGTACAAAACCCTATTCATTCTTTCCCGATTTTCACACAGGCCTTTCTTCCAATGTTTTATCTGCATAATATTATTTTAGGGACACAAGTCTCTTTCCAAATAGCATTGTGTGTCTGTTATCCTTCCTGCTGCATCCTCCATTCTCTCTTTTGATATCCCACAGCCTACATCAGCCCTATATTAAATCTGAACAAACACAAGACCCCAGCAAAAGTTGCTTTGCTTCATTTTTAAATGATGTCATATGAATATATCTTTTTCTCCTATAAAATACAATTTAAGAAGCGTTTAGAAAGACCTGAAGAATCTAACTTGTATACTACTTAAAATTTTACACTCCTGCATTTGCCTTCCTGAGCAATCAGCAGTACACCTGCCTTCTCTGGTTGCGGTTTCCCTGCTACATTCATTTGTACCAATAAAGTATAATCTTTAAAGGGCTTATATTCACAAAACTCCTGATAAAGCCACTGACACAGGTTTTACCCTTTAAATTTCTAATCCTACTGTTTGTTCATGTACAAGACAAATGTAATTGGGGGCATGAATCCGTTTTATTTGCACATATTCAAATGCTAAAGCAGACCTTACCAGAGGGGATTTAAAGAAATGGGGAGTTGCAGAAATGTTGATTTTGGCTCTGCAGAGAAGAACACTGAAAGACAATCTTTTTGCTACAGCACTGTCTACGAAGCCAGGACAAGCAAATATGTACCATAAATGAAAATATGAATAAAGTATTTTACAGGAAAGATTTTTGGAAGTGCCAAACTACTTTTGTTCCCACGCAAGCCTTACCACTGATTTCAATAGCAGTAAAGCTAGACTAACAGCAAGTCCTTTTTTTAAATTGTCTTATGTATCCCAGCTTTAACCATAAAAACCGCAACAGAAACTATAGGTTGTTGAGGCAATATCACAACTCCTGGGACATGTAGTTGAATACTATTTACCCTTGGAGACTGAGGGAGATGGTAGCAGTAGGCAACTTGCAAAAGCAACGTTGCAGGGGTACTAATAGTACTCAGGTGAGCCAGGAGACTCAACTGCAATACCAGTCTCCTCCTTACTTCCTGCATGCTGTTTTTCTTTCCCTGGGACAAAAGAGACTGAAGCACTCCCATAACAGTCATGCATTAACAGTCACACACTTACCAACAGAGAATCAGGCTCTTACTACAAGTATGTTTCCTCTTCGTGAGCACAAGCGTGCTACACATAATACCATACACAGCAACAGCTGAGAAATAATCTTATCCCATTCACTGCTATAACATAATCTATTTTATGCCATGTGACAGAGACAGACAGTGCTAACCAACAAGATTGTTTCCATAGTTGTCACAGGGAGCGGCAACTGTAGTTCCAAAATCCCAGACTACAAAATAAAGGTTGCATCTGCTCTGCAGTTCTCAGAAACAACTGTGGCATAACGCAGAAATATCTAAGCCAGCTATAGAAGTAAGCTCATCCCAGCAGCAGGAAACTCAACTGACTCTGTTAGGAAATGACTGCAGTATACACATACCCAAACAACAGAGAGTCTATGTGGAGGGTATGTGTATCTATTAATGGCACACAGATCCATCTTATCCAAGATACACACAATAGGAGTTGTGGTAGGAAGAGATACTTGCAGACTTCATCGATGCTAGAAAACCTTCACCTCCAGGTAGCGTCCCACAGGCTGTATCTCACAGGCACCACAATACATTAGGTTACATGTGCTGCTGTTCTGATAACAGATTATTAATCTGATACAGATTATTGCTATTCTTTATTTCTTCCCCAAATAACGTATTTCAGAATGCACTTGTTTTTACAGGTGACTGGTTAGCCAGCACACTGCAAAAAGGTGAAAGAGCAAACCTTACTGTAACCTTTCTCTTCCGTGCAATCTTCTCAGCACAAACCAAATGGGTTCTTGCCTTTCTAAGTGGTATGCAAAGATGGGAAGCAAACTATAAGCATCTATGTCTCTGATAAGTACCTGTAATAATACAGATGCATTCCAGTGAAAACAAGGCAACATGCAGGGTCTCTGTTAAACGCAACAGTGCCTACTGTCTCTGCTAAGAGTAAATTACTCAGATCACACACTTCCCACCACAGTCTCTTTTGAGAAACACCCACGTACAGTATTGCTTTGAATTGTTTTCTCCTTTTCCCGAGTAGCACCTAGAAACTCACCCATTTTCCATGCTTTCAAAGTTTTCTTTTTCTGCAAAGAGAAGGCATTACCACCTATTCTTTAAACTAATTAACTATCCCTTTTAGCTATAATTTCTCTTCATATAAAACATTTGTAAAAGGTCTGTTTTTCCCCATGCCCTCTTTTCTCTCTGCTGGCTCTTCATTATGACCATGCCTAATTGTGATGAGCTGTCCACCATTTACTCTACAGGATTGTATAGAGCTTTGTAATGTGCCTGCCACTGATGTATTTACAATTGGAAGCAGTTAACTCTTTAGTCCTGCTTCCTTGTTCAAAACAATGAACTGCATGAGGAACTAGTGCTTAGCCCCAATTAAAGACTTTTAAAAGTCTCAGTTTTAAGCCCAAGTACTCCAAATTGAGCATCTGTCAAAGGCCCAGTCACAGCTCTAAATGGAGAGAGGGAAATCCTACTGAGAAGAATAGGACTATCCCATCAGTTAGGGTGAAAGTTCTCAATCAGCATCTTAAACATGTAATCAGTATAGGATCTACTAGGTCTGCTTTGTCCATACAAACCTGCTAATCTCTATCAGTGTTGTTATCAAACAATTAATTTTGTGATATTCATAATTTCAACATTTTTTTCATGAAGGTAATCTAACTATCTAACTCTTAACTTTTAAAATGGAGGGGAGAGGTGGTGGTGGGGGGTTGGTTCGGTTTGGTTTTTGTCAGGGTATGAATATGAAAGCAACTCTTCTTTCTGCATTAGGAATTCTGGCATTTTTGCATCACAAAAGTTTCTCAGAGCTGCTCTTAACATAAACCTAGAAAATACATTAAAATATCAGGAGAAAGATCTCTCTCTTCTATTTCCGTTTCCAGTTAAGAGACCACATTCAAGAGCCATTTGCAGTTTCTCCAGTTCCAAGGTTATTTTCCCCAGCATGTAGCAATTCTAAACTCTAGCTCCTTCACATTCCCATTTCAGGATAAATTCCCTCAAAGTTACATTAGGGTGTTCTAAAGACTCTTGTATTCAACTATTTGAATATTTTTATTATTTTTCATACAAACTACATGCATCTTTAGAGTTGACATCTATGGACAGATATGAATTACTCGTTATGCCTCTTGATCAGCTTCAATTCACTGGACAGTGATTGTAACATGATGAATGATTCTTTTTCCTATAGAAAACAGAACATAACAGTTGACAAATGTGCATGGACAGCTACTTTTCTAAGCAAAAGCGTTCATATTTTGGTATCTTGATATTGACAATCTGTCTAAAAAGGATCCACTTAAAACTTCAATGCAGTGCTGATAAACCACTTCTTTGTATGCCTTTTTGCCTTATGCTTTTTCTTTCTGCTAAGGATCTCTGTACATGAAAGAACATAGGTTCAGAATACACTTACAAAATGGGCAACTAATATCTATACTGAACAAAGGCAGAAAGAAGAGAAAGACCCGGTTTACACCTATAAAGAAATTGTAATGAGATCTGTTGTATAGAAGAGCTGCTGAAAAGCTGGAACTTTATTTCTGATCTGAGTCATAACAGCTAAGCTGACACAGTAGGACCATGCACTTTTGCCACAAATCATGTTTAACTTTCTTTTTGAGGAAATAAGTGTGCAATGTTTGCCCTGTACCATTTTTGAGACTAAGATATTAAAGTAATATTTATAACACTGCTTATTTTAAGAAGTAGGTTGCATATATTTTTATGCAAAAAGAAATACCTCACTTTCAGTTAGGTTCCTGGATTCTGGGCTTTAAACTCCACAGAACTGCTAAATCATGGGCTTTTAGAAGTTATGTGCCATAAAAGCACTTTTTTTTTTTTTTAAATCAATGCAGTGTGATTGAACTGGGGAGAGTACAGTTTGTGTGCTGTATGTCCAAGACCAGACTTGCAAGCAGGTAAGAGCAATAGCCAGAAAAACAGAACAGCACACGAAGCAAGCATCAAACTACACTTATTTCCACTCCCCCAAAGGATCCAGGAGAACAGCAGTACAGTGTACCTGAAAGCTTAAGTGCTTTTTAAACTTACAAAAGCATTTGTTTCAAAAGAAGATACTATATGGGGCTCTCCTCTCCCCATCTTCTGTACACATTTTTTCCCTCACCTATTTGTTTATTCTGTTGTAACTGCTGTCAGAAATATTAGGAACTAAGGTGACACAATTATTCCTGCATATCAGCTTAGCCTGCTTTCCTGGGAATTAAAACCAAAACGCAACAGTGACAAAAAAGCTCTTCTGTCAGTACTACATTTTGTTACTCTAGCTGCTCTCACAAATGGCTGCGGTACCACAGTGGGCAGAATGACTTCCTAATGGAACAAGTCAGCTATGTTTATTGCGCTCAGACCTCTGTTTATTCACGCGGGGCAAGGCCATGAAAAATGAAAGCTTGTATGCAACTACAGACAGTTTCTCTTTAGCAATGCATTTCCTCATCAGTGGATAAAGCATGCAGTAAACGCGGTATCAAACACAAGCAGAAGATTTGTTCACGTTTCAAGACTAATTCTTTGAGCAGATATATATTTCTTTCTTCTCTAGGTTCTTTCTGCAACTCTGAACACCAGTCCACCACTTGCTCACTGTGCATAACCAGCCTTCAGTTATCACAAGTTACATTTTCACCTGTCCCTTTGCACTTCCCTAGAACTTCTTGCATGTTGAAGTTCATCTCCCAACCAGCAGTGAGCCTTGCCCCCTGGCTATGGAACTTGCTCTTGGATCCTGAAGTTTTAATTGGCATTTTAACATATGAGTAATCATTGTACATGGTTTGCAACAAATCTACTGAAAACCAAGCCTTGCTTAGAGCTTAGTTTTCTTTAAAGGTGTACGAACACATGGTAAAAGCTATCAGCTTCCTCCTTGTCAGAAACTGACCTGCAGACAAGTTACTGTCCCTTCCTAAAAAAAGGAAGAAAAGTCAACATGTATCTTCACAGAAGATTTCTAATATACAGCAGGTATACCATTCCGCGGTTCCCCCTACCCTGAGTGCGTAGATGATCCAAGGCCAGTAAACCTTTTGCAGCAGAGGCCTCCTTTCCTTCATACCTGGTCACCCCAGTTTCTGTCCAAAAGAAATCAGCTTTTCATCCAGCACATGGGCAGGATGTGCCCCTTGTGCTCAATTACAGGCAAGCTTGCTAAGATTTCTCAGCTGCAGTAAGAAGAGTAGGACATCAGCTCTTTTCCATTTTCCAAGGGAGAGCGGTATACTTTCTATAGTCTTCTCTTGACCAGGAGGAAAGCATGGTTTCCTAATTTGAGTCCTTCGAGCTTTCTGCTTTTTCCTTTTCCTTAGCAATTTCTGTCTCTTCCTTATTCCACCTAGGAGAAAGGGATCCTGGAAATTGTTCTAGCCTAAATTGTGTCCTAGGAGAAACCACATAGCACAGCCATGCTATTTATGCGCTTACAAAGCAAGCAAAAACCAAACCCGTAATTTTCAGCTGGTGAAATGGATTTTCTTCTAGCCTACAAGAAAGTAACGCATTTCCAGTTCTCAGGTTTTGGAGACAGCCTGCTGCACTAAACAAAAGGGGGGATTTTTGTTTTTGAAATAGCCATTATTCTTCATTTGTGTAAAAGTATCCACTTCTTGAGCTACGTGAGCATTTTGACGTATAGGACACAGCGCAATACTCCCTTGCAAAGCAGCGCTCACAGAAAAGAGGAACAGAAAGCACATTGATAGAAAATCTTCTGCATCAAATCCATTTCACAATAAAGTTTATTATTAATACCTTTATAACTCTCTCAGTTTCCAATATGCTCCAGACACGGTTGTGACAGCCTAAGAAAATTGAACTCTTCTACACAATTCTCACTAATATGGCCTGCTACTTGGTCTTATTGTTATTAGGATAATTTGCTCCCAAGTTCTGAAATGAACTCTGTGCCCAAGTAATTAAAGCTCTTAAAGTTTCTAGTCCTTTGTTTAAAGAATTCGTCCTTGTGCTCTCTATGCCCCATCAGCTACCTAATTAGCAGAGCCTTTGCGTGATTAAAAATTCTCACAGAGATTCTGCTGGATATTTGCCTCTCTTAATGAGTGTTTGTGGACAGCTGGGAGCGGGAGCTGGTTCCCTCCTCCCAGGACCTCCAATGAATTCTGCAGACCTCTGTCAGGGCCCAGGAGTGAAAGCTGTCATTTTAGTAATGTGGATGAAAATTGGTCAAAAGCACTGTGGTCCTTGAGGAATGAAAGGCCTTGAAATATAAATGAAGATGAATATTCATATTTGGTTCAATAAGTGCCAACTATTAATATACATGTCTGTCAGTAAGAAAAGTCAGAACTTATTCAATTGTGCCTGGCATAATTTGGCTCCTAATTCACAATTATCCTCCTATTCTTTGCATTACTTTTCTGCTAAAAACTTGCTGGAAAATGAAAGCATTGCTATTGCCACAAAAATAAGTACTCTTCTCTATCCTTCAGCTAAATTACTGCCTATTAAGAATCACCTGTGGCTTTACACACACAGAGGATTCTATCTTGGTCAAATTTTCCATATCTTGTTCTCTCTCTCAATGTCAGCTTATAAAATAACCCAATGTATGCCTGTGGAAGTATAACAACTTTGTTTACAGAAATTTCCATTTGATTTTCTACCTCTCTCCACTGTGACCCTCCACTTACCTTATTTCCAAGACAATTCTAATTTCCTATCTGTTGTGATTTTTAAGGATCTTTCAGTTTTTCAGAACTGCAGCATTATATTGAAATATTACATAGGGTGGTTTTGTGGGGGTTTGGGTTTTTGTTTTTTTTTTTTTTCCTATTTGTTCGGACATAAGAATGTCTGAAGACAGTGAAGAGATACTACCCTGCTCTATTATTAGCAACAGACTACTAATTTCTGAAATAGAAGACTGGGATTACAGGAGAATCCTAAGAGTATTCAAACTAGAAAAATCCTGCTTCACATGAGAGTGATCTCTTATTCAGTGACATTTGAGAAATTAGAACTGATTTTCCTGATCAATATATTCCCATTTATCACTTTGTCCCAAACACCATGTGCACTGGGACCAATATACATTCTAGACACTTAGTTTTTAGGAGAATAAAAATCTTTGCAGAAAACACTGCAGAGTGGGATTAATACTTTGTTTACAAAGTTAATATGATCAGAGGAAACTGAAACTTTGCGTATATGAGGAGCTATATAAAGCATACCCAAATAAACTGAAACATATTTTGGATTTCTGAACTAGAATCTGGGTAGGAAGCAGTGAGGAAAATATTTGTTTGCTTTCTTTAACCACAATATTACAGATCACCATATAAAAAAGAAACCTAGAGATATGACTACTATGAAACCTGCTGCATCACCAAAGGTTACACAGAGGCCACACGGCAATTTAATTCAGCTTTACTCAGGAAATCTAACAGGACCAGATACTGCAGAGACATGCTTTGCTAAATGACAGAGAAACATTTATTGTTTCAAATTTTACTTGGTCAGGTTCCTGTTGACTTATAATGTGAGCTAGTCTGAGTAAGGCATAGGTAGGAATCAGAGAGACTGTAGCCTAATGGAACAGTAGCTTGAGAGGAGGTTGTGAAGCACCAGAGTCATCACAGAATGAAACCAGTACACAAGAGAAAAGAGGTCCTGGGTATTTCGACACAAGTGACCAGATTCTTCTCTCATTTATATTGGTCCCGGTCCATTAGCTTCAAGGTGGTACATCTGTCAAGCCTTTAAGTTAAACAGCTTTCTCTTCAAAGCCTTTAGGTTAAACAACATTTCTTCCAAACCATTTCTGTCTACATTTCACATGGCACTTTTGTTTGTTTGTTTTTGAGAGTAGGATATTATTTTTCACTCTGCTTACTAGATGCAGATTTGTTTCAGCAGAGAATGGTGATCAGCTGCTTTCACTGGCTATTTGAAAAACTGAAGAAGTAAGTTAGGACAGGTGTGGGTGAACATTAGTGAGGCAATTAGGTTTGGAAATATTAATTTATCACTTGTAATAAGGTCATGGATTATAGATCTATATCCATGATACACCTATTATCTCAGAGGTTCCAGGTCAAAGGATCCAAACCAAATTGAGGACGTGGGAGAGAATATCTTTTTTGAAAGATTGTTTTGGTTTGCGTGTTTTCAGACCACCTGCCAAAAAGATTCCTGGATTGGAATTAAAAAGCCATGACTCCACCTCTGTTGCACATTATTCCAAACAGAAGCCGCAGGACAGACACGACTCCAAAATTCAACAAGAGTGGACTGAAATATTGTAAGCATTTTAGGCTTCTGATTAAAAGTTACCACAATTCCGCACTTATATGCGTGCTTGCTTGTTCATACTTAGACAGTGGTCAGAAGTCACAAACCCACATGCATGTAATTTTACAGAACTATTGACTTTATTGGGCTCCTGGGGATTTAATATCCATCCAGTCTATGTTAAGAGAAAGTGCCATTTGCATCATTACTATTATTGGTCAATTTTTCCCCATAATGTAATGACTTTTTTAAAAAAAGTGAGTCAGTTTAGGAACTTTAGAAAATAACAGAATAAAAACATTTGCAAGGGGTTTTATCCCTGCCTCATTTTCTGTGATTTCATGTAGCACACTACCAAAAAGTACCTTGGACATAGTAATTTCTGTACCAGAGTAGACCAAAGGTCAACTACTTCTGTCTTATTTGCAGAAATTAGCAGCATACAGGTGCTTTAGAAGACTGTTCAATATAGTCATATGTGCAACTACCGAATAATCCACCCCTTTATTTTCACAACGTGTGCACCCATCCCCCCAAAAGGGGAGCAGCCCATATTAGTTAAAAAAAAAAAAAAAAAAAAATCCATCTGTGATAATACAGAAGTCAGTAGAGCAGGAGAAGAAGAAACTAATCGGGTAAGTAAAAATTAAGAAAGGAAAGTAGTATTTTTAGTTAAAGTTTGGCAAAGGCTCAGCTGAAAATGTAGAGCTGGCACCACTCTTCAGGATACTAAACCCTGGCTTTAAAAAACTGAGCAAAAGCAAACCCCCAGGTTAGGAACCTCCCCCAGGGGACAGACTCCTGCTGTTCTTTGTGATGTAGACACTTGGCTGCAAAAGCACCCCAGCTCCCTACTCAGCCCTGAACATACACACACCTGAGCTTAGAAGGCTATATGCTGCAAAAGCAGGAAAGGAAAGTTCAAAAAGGCTGCAAGAGTCAGCAAAGCACCAAGATTTAATGGAGGTATTCGGTTTCACTGCAGTTCTACATGCAGTTCGATGTGGAGGGCGCTACAAGATTTTAATAAAGAAAGATGCTCATATTTAAATTATTTTTGAACTAATTATCTTTTATTCTGCATATTTAGAAGATCTGTTCATTTACCCTGCTTTTAAAATAAGCTTTTTTGTTAGAGGCATGGTGAAAAAAAGACAAGCAAAAGGAAAAAAGTGTTTGATTTTTTTTCTTAAAGATTTTTTCAAAACTGTTCTGAACACAGCAGTATTAGGTTCAGAAATTGTGTCGTCAGCCACACATGCTACAATAGATGAAAGTACTGTCTCAAATCAGTATGGATATCTTGGGGGAATCATTATAGGAAATCTGCACAGAAGTCGTCTCTTAAGGAGGGATTTGAATTGAGACAGGGAGATCGTTTGACATATAAAGCATTGGGGGAACATGGGAGACTGAGGATGAGAGCAAGGGAAGGATAAACAGTAGGTAGGCTTCTTTCACATAATAAAATCGTCACACGTAGGAAACAGACTATCTGTGACTAGATATTGTCACAAAAATGCACTGAAATTGGCCATAACTGCAAAGTCAATAAAATGCTCTTAATCTTTCAATAAACAATTTATTTTTAAAAGTTATTTTGGAGCTATTGAAGCTGCTAGGGTGGGGAAGTAAATGCATTTTAAATGTGCTGTACGGTATGCAGTATCACAGGTTTAAGTTTCATTTTATCAGATGTATGGTTTAGTCATTTGAACTCCAGATTAGAAGCCAAAATTCCTCCACTCTAACACTGACTCCTTTTCTGGCTTTCAACAAATCATTTAAGATCAGACTCAAATAGATATCCTCATGAAGGAGGGCAGCTACTACACAGTACAAGAGAGGAAAGCAAAATTTGCCCTTTAAATTGGTTGGCTTCTGTGAAACTAGTGTAAAATATTCACCTATTTTCTTACAAGGTGTTTGCCAAAAGGAATTACTGTAGTTAACATTTGGTAAGAATGAAGAATATTAAATAGAGCTGGACAAAGGTTTTGGCTTAAAAAAAAAAGTGTACTTTGCAAGTTTTAAGATAAAAAGCCTTTTGGAAATCAGTGTAATAAAAATAGTTCTGCAAACATATTACTTCTTTTCTCTGAATTTTCCTACTATTTCTCCATTTTATCCATATAGAAAGAACACATTGACAGAGGAACAAAGAGACTAAGAATAACGGCAAAACTCTAAGTATTTTTAAGTGAAAAATCCCCCTACAAACTCATGGCATTTAAATGCAATTTTTCATTAAGCATTTGCTTTCAAACCCATTGCGCAATATGCTAGGCTCAAAATAGTCGCTCAGACTGGAAATCGTTCAGAGACGACAGCACTGCACATTCTCATTTGCTAGCTTGATCCCATCTCTGTCACTTTAATGTCTCAGTAACTGCTAGGAGGGTTTGGGGAGGTCATTCTAGCAATTGACTGTTTCATCAATTATTACTTACCCATTTAAAAGTTGCTATGACACTTGCATACATTTTCATTACACAACTGGCTTAAAACAAACCCCACTGTCCAACTTTGAGGTAGCATGCGGAAATCTATGCTCAAGATTCAACATCAGTCTCTTGCTTTGGAGGTGACTTCAGCCTAATTTAATACAGACTGCACACTTCATTAAGAGATTTTACTTCCTCCTCATTGCATTTTGTACTAACCCCTTCGGACAGGCTTCGCACAGGACATTGTAAGGTATATGCAACCAATTACCAGTTCAAAATACACTTGTCCAAGCAAGATTCTTTAATAAGAAAAGCAAAGATACGTTTATTAGGATTACCATTGTAAACCACTTCCATGAGAGCAGTGAACTAATCTAGATTTGTATTCATTTGCAATAGCCACTCACACTGCTACAACATATTCTGCAACTATTTGATTGAAAGCTGGGAAGTTGTCTAAGCCCTGAGGAGATGCCAAAAACCACCAAGCTGTTAGGAAGTCTCTTCCCCAGGTGACAAAAGGACCACCCTTGAACAGGAAAAATGAAGAAAAACAGATTTGCGGTTTACGAGGTCAAAATGGCAGATGCAGGGTGGCTATCAAGAAGCGAAGCCAAGACAACAGCTACTGCTCTGAAAGGAACCCAGTTAAAAAAACAGCCAAAGGATATTTACTCTTATGCATACGTAACAAGTGCCTGAAAGAAAACCCTAATGGCAACAATGAAATACATTAGAGAACCTATCCTACACTGCACATTTAAATAGACTTCTTGGGAGCATCAAAGAGAGACATGGGTAAACCTGTGATCTATATAATGAAATTAGGAATCCACTCCATTTACACAGTGATCAAAAATAAAAGCCAAATCATAAGTGTGCTCAGAAAGCACCCATCCAGCAGCACAGCTCAGTTGCCTTTGGAAATATGGCCACAGTTTGTTGCCTTGTCTGTGTAAACTGTAGTAACACCGTAGTAATGCAGAAAGTAGCAGGAGGGTCCCTAGATGACTTCATAACCTGCAGAAAGAAGCTCAGGTACCATGAGAATATTTGTATAAGGTAACGCTGGAAACATGAGGGAAGATTAACACTCTAACACTCGTTCACATTACCGAGGGCTCTTCAAGTACTTCTTTCTGTCTTGAATCACAGCTTCTGCCCTTAACCATGCAGAAAGGAGACAAGTAGTGACCTAATTACTATGAATTCTTCCAGAATGGCTCTGCTAGTGTCCCAAACCTTGGAAAGAAGATACCGTGTTTCATATCCTACCCCTTCACTTGCTCCACTTGGTGATCTCTGAAGTGTTCATTTCTGAAAGTGACTATAATTTATTGTGGTGGGTAATAGGCATTATTCCAGAGATTTAAAGATGTCCTTTGAAGTTACAATCTGACTTACAGTTCTGTGGAAGACTTTGTTTTCTTCCTCATGCCTCCATGGAAACTGTGCTACCTTTGCAGCTTATGTCAGTCTAGAATCCTGTATATACACACTTCTATATATACACCAAAGAATATTTCCCAGTATCCAAGATTTGTAGCTTGACCAAACATTTTAATGAGGGTGGAGGGATGAAATAAGGAGGAACAATCAGAGAAAGCATATAAAATGATCAAATTTTTCTCTTACATGCCAAAAGTTTGTATCTTTTTAACTTCCGTAAACAGGCGAGCAGCTCCCCAAAACTACCTTTCCAGAGACAGATACTAAAATGATACATCTGTAAATATATAAACTTATTACTGTGCTTTTTTCTCTAACTATTTTTAGACTAAAAATCAGCTTAAATATCCTGTCCTCTTAAAAGCATGCTGTGAAACAAGTATAAAGGGTAAGAAGGAAACTGGCTCCTGTTTTTTTTTTTTTTTTTTTTTTTTTTTTAAGAACAAGGTCACATCTCAGCAACTGAAAAGTAGCAGAGCTCCTTTCATCAAGTTTTTAACTAGAAAAATAGTATGCCCATTTCTTTGTAATACACCTCTGGGCTTTTTTATTATGACTTCATTTCCCCTTGTAATATTGGAACGTCTCTATAATTGTAAAAGTGTAATAGAATCTAATAGAATTTCATTTGGAACTCTGAATGGTCTATGCCATCTCTGCTCATTTTGAGTAAAATAATGATTTTTAATGTCCACACATGGCTTCCCATGACCTTATTCAATCTTTGGGTTGATCAGGAAATATATTGATTCAATTACATACTGATGACAAATGAACTAAAAGAAAGAGGGAAAAAAAGGTCAGCATATATTTGAAAATGTAAATCTTAGCAATGTCTTTTGGGTTTGCCCAAAAAAAAAAGTCATTTCAAAATGCCATTTGTGGCTAATAGTGTGGAGTTCCAGTTCCTATCTGTGAGCAGCAAAGAAATCATTAAAGTGTAAGAAGCGTACTCTCCCCTCCTTTTATCATTACAAAATCCTCTTTCCTTTAGAGGTTTGCATGGAATGACCTCCTTTGGCTAAAAGACCCTTTTTCCCCTCACTTTATGGAGAGAAGGCTTCAGTTCATAAACACACCACCCTTTACGCTAATTTTTCTTTTCTCCCCCCCCCCCCTCATTTTGTTTTCTTCATAAAGCAATTACCAGTGAAAACATTTCATCATCACCACTTCCCTACCCCCACTGCTTTCGTTATTATCACACCTTTATCCCCTCATCTTCAATCTCAGCCATATAAAATGCCAAATGGGACGGCGTGCATCAGTGGAGTTGTTTCCAGTTTAATAAGCTGTAAGTGTCCATTTGTAGTGTTACAGTACTTGATGGCACCTCACTGTAAAAACCTTTTTAATCTAGACGGAAACTTCACCTCTGGTCTGTGAAGCTAGGCTCTGAACCTTAGAAACAAAACATTTAATTGCTAAGAAGCAGTAAGACGTGAATAGAAATAAAGAGCAGTCCATAACTAAAGCAGTCACTGTGTCATTAGCTTGCTTATTTGGTAATATGGATTTCACAAGGTACCTAACACATCCTTGGCTTTGGATTAACTGTTTGGCTGCTTTCATTACCTTGATTGTTTTTTTTCTTTTAAGAATGAACTATGGGTCTGTGAAAAATCATCCAGCTGACAGCTACCCAGTCTGACTTCCCAACATTCACCAAAATAGACACACCTGACAGGCCTGTTTTCTCCCAACGCGAAAAGCCATTCTGCCCCAAACAGGGGGATGCGATCAAGCCCACAAGCCAAGTCTATGTGTGCCCTCCAGGTCTGACAATAACTTTGCAGCGCTTTGAGATTTTTTGCTATGAAAATAATGCATTCACTGGGAACGGCAATAGGACATCACCTATCTTTGTGCATTTCACTGAAGAGCTTTTGGGGGAGAACTTGCAGTAACTTTCATCCTATCCTGAGACTAGCACAAGGCCGTGCCCCTCAGATCTTACATGAGCCCCCTCGGATCAGCCTCAAGCCTTTAATGAAGATAATGGCAGAATCGGGAATTGACCCATCATCTCATCCATGGAGGCATTAGCCACACTATCTCTTTCTGCAGACAGATTTTGTTTTTTTAAATATTCAGGTCTATCATCAGGACACAAGTAAATGCTTTCAGACACAAAAGGACATAGCTGAGCATCTAAATAACAGGACATGGGCACTCCGCTAAAATCAGAACAACAGAAACAAGATTTTGTCCAAAGCAGTGTATTTTGTTAATGCAAATTTTGTAGAAAACTGTACATGCAATGGAAAAGATCAATCAGGTATTGATTTTGAAAAGGAAAACACATACATGGGGAGAAGTGGCTGCTTTCTAGAGACTAGTGTTGCAAAATAAATTCAAATGTGTCATAACAATATTTCTTAGCAAATTTTTTCAGACTTAGCCCAAGACAAAAACAAATACAGTTTTCAGGATCTAGTCAGCTTAAGAACTAACTAGCACCCCATATTATAAAATAAATTGACTTTAGAAGTTTAAACCACAAATACTAATTTTGTCACAACTGATTTTATTCACGTACTCCAAGAGAGAAAGGTTAAAACAAGAAATTACTTGTTTCCCAATCTTTGCTCATTTACGGCAAAATTACCATAGGAAACATTTAGATGGGTAAGCTGTTTTGCTGTTACTATTCAGCAGAAAATACAGTTCATTCACAATAATCTCTTGAAGGTGCAGGCATGCAATAACACCTTCAATCTGCAGCATTTTTTTTGATTGAATGAAACATTGTTGAAGGATTAGTTTGTCTGCAGTGGAGTGCTGCTTTATGTTACTAGCCTTTGGAGTGCTGACTTCGGAGTATTAAAGTCCCTACACGCTTTTAGGACAAAATTGTCAGTCTCTTGGGAAATGAACATAAATTATGTATCTTATTTTCTGCAAGGAGCAAGGATGGCACAGTACAAAAAAAAAATTACCCTTTGCTTCAGTGACACATTGTATAGTTCCATGAAAGCACTAAGAAATACAGTTAAGGAACTAATCCCAGACTTCCAAGTCGAGTGAAATTCAGAACAAGTCCATTCTTCCGGGCTAGGTAGGGCCACAAAATATGGTACGGCATGAAACATCACTGAATATGGTGAAATTCCTTCAGCTACTCTGTGAAACTAAGACAATCAAACACAGCATACTTACATTTTCTTTTCTTCTTTTTGTCTACTAATTCTTTTGTTTTCCAAAAGAATTTAAGCGCTACTACTAATCTTACCATAAGATTCCACAAAATCTTTAAACATTCAAATCATGACAAAGAAAAGGCATATTTAAACATTTTGTACGTAACTTCATAGTATTCAACATGAGACAGCAAATACCCAGTTATGCTGAAGTCTTGCAGAATAATGCAGATTCCTAGTAGACCAACGAGACTTCTTCACGAGTCAGCCACCATAAAGAATTATGCCCCGTCCTACTTCTCAGCAAACATTTAATGGCAAAGTGTCGTAGTGAGGTCTCACATTACCAGAACCTCATTAATTTCACAAAACATACTGCAGAACATTTGCTACCATACTCTGAAGTATTATCATAAATTATTTAAGCTAAACTACACTTGCCAAACAAATGATTATATTACATTTTGTGATGCAGAAACCTGGATTTTTCACTCTGGTAGCATTTCTCAGCTTCCTAATTGCCCAAAGTAAAAATTAGTCTGGACTAGCTTTATACCTCCACACTGAGATGGGTACATCTGATGCCTGGTTGCTCTGTAGTAGCCTTGTATACACCTCAAGGTCCAGGTGAAAACTACATTAAAGCACGGGTCGTTCATTTTAACCAATACTTACACAGTCTGACCTATGGAGAAAGTCAGCTTTCCACAGGTGTGGAGGCCATTTCAGCTCTCAGTAGCGAGCTCTGAGGTCTGCACTGAGAGAGAACAAGGAGCTCCTTTTCCTGCAATACCAATACATCTAACAGAAATACTAACATTTACACAATATATCTTGGTTTCATCAGTGAACCTCCATGGCTGTGCCTCACCAGCTCTTCAAGATCAGTCTGCTGTGACATTAAAGGGAAGGCCATGTTGTCCCTTCTTTGCAAAGGTGATGGAGGCCTGCAGTAAGCAGTTTCACTGCAGCACCGTTGTGTAAAGCCTGCTCCACAACACTTTGTTATTGTGGTGCTAAAACATAACCACAACTGACAAGCAAGATAACTGGAGCTATCAGTATCATAGTTTCTAAAAGATCATCGTAGCCAAAGCACTCACCATTCACCATGGCTACATTCTTACCTGCCATATTAAACCACGACAAAAATATCTACAGTAAGCTCCACTGTACACTACATACACTATAGATATGTCTTAGTAATGAAGGGTGAATGAAAAAACTTGTTTGCTAAGTCACTTGGGGTACAGACTGAAAATGTCTTAAATTAACATCGTTTAGAAGAATTGAGGCTATAGGTTATTAAATATAACTTTGTGCCAGCAAAATTAAAGACACTAATTTATTTTATAACACTTTGAAGTATTATATGGCATTTTATTTCTTGATAACCTTTCAATGTCTAACCCCATTTAATTTACATACATAGTTAGCAGCTCATTAACAGCTCATTAGAAACACCAGGAAAAACATGCGACAATAACAAATTCAGTGCAGCAGAGGGGACCAAAATTCTATTTGGGAAATTATACAGAAATTTCTGCTTCTAAATGACAAATCTATGGTATTTTGCCAGCACTAGGCCTGCAGGGCTCACTGTTATTACATGAAAATAGTAAAAATAACTCAATTTCTATAGCTGACTTCTCTTGTATTTGTTTAGACAATACTAGAGGGCAATGTGCTGGGAGATGATCACATGAGACAAAGCAAGGAAGATGCCACATAATGTAAATTCTGCCACAGGTAAGTGCTGTGTTAACACTGAAACCTAGTAGTGCATTTAGGATGATATACAGTTCCCCAAAATTATGCTTTTTTGAAGTGTTATTCCTTTTTAATTTTTAAATCATCTGCTTCATCGTAAAAAGCAAATGTGCGTAATCTAAAGCCACAGAAGTGACAAAAATGGATGTGCCAGGTCAGATCACTGCCTACATAGCCCAGCAAGCTGTCTTCATCAGTGAAGAGAGGCAAACTTTTAAGAGAGTGTAGATCTTTCCTTGGGTGTACCTTCTGGCAAATACCAAGTCAGAAATTTTCCAGCCTGTACATCCAGACTGTCATGCTGAATAGCGAATAATGGACCTATCTTTCATGACTCTCTAATCCTTGGCACAGAGTCTCTGTTTATACAGTGAGAATAAGGATGCTGACTACTATCATAAAGCACTCTTACATCCATGGAGAGGAACTCCTGAAATATTGTCATCACCTTCTCATAGGACTTCAGAGGGATCATAGAAATTAATATTGCCAGGAAATGCCGTGCACATTGGAACTGGAATATGGCAGCACAGCACTAATCGCATCAATAAGTCTCAGATAAAATATCAAACTAGTGACACCCAAAGAGCTGATTTAAGGGAAACTGAAGGTAAGTGAGTCGGAGAACCCATTTGAGAAAGTTTCCACATTAGAAAATAAAAGACACATTTCCAACAAGGATCTCAGTTTCCAAATACCAAACTCTGCCAGGTTTTCTGAACTCTCTGCAATTCACCTGCTAATGTACTCTGATAAAGATACAGTATACTTTAAATTTGAGGGTGGCCCTCTCCAGTTCTTCCTGCCCCTCTTCCAGTTCTCCTGAAAGAGATCTCGGTTGTCTCTTGGTCCTTCCTCATTCTCAGCATAATCCTTCAACTCTCCTTTCCATATAATCTCCAGGCTTTCCTTTCTGTTATACAAAGTCTTTACTATATTCCAGAAAGTTTTGTTCCTAGCTCCCAGCCCTCTCCCTCATGCTACTCCCAGGTTTTGGAAAAGAAAATAGTTTTTACTCACCTGTTTTGTCATTCCTGAATCTTTTCTTCTATTTTAGATTTAAACAGTCATTTCCTCAAATCTAGATTGTCTAAAATGCTATTGATAAGGTAACTCAAAGATAGTCTCACTCTCATACCTTCCCCTTCCTTAGTATCATTTCTCCGTTTTCCACTTGATTATATTTAAAGTTTTAAAAAACTTGTTGCTACCACTGGCTTTTCCAGTGGGCATCCAACCATGGTGCCCTCTTACTACTTTGTCAGATAAATACATCTCTTGCTTCTTTCTCCTCCTTCCCAGTATCTCTGTATCATTTCTACTCTACCAGTTTGGCTTGTTCCTTTGTTCTCAAGAGTATTTTTCAAGTTTAAACTATTTCTAGAAACCAAATACAGCAGACTCACCTACAGAAAATGAACATGCATCTACTTTACGGGAAAGTCACGGTACCAGGATATTTAGATAACTAAACTGAGTTACCACAATCATATGCAAGTCTAAACGTGCACATGTATGATTATCTGTAACTTATGGGCAACTTCCATCTTCCCGTGCTCAAGTCAACTTGCCACCTCCCAGAGATCAGTCTTTTGTGATTTTTTTTTTCCCCTTTGAATCACCTACCGAATTATTGATGCCATCTGACTTAGAAATACCTAAGTTGCTGAGACATCGATGCCTTTTTTTTTTTTTTTTTTTTTGCCTTCCTTTGCTGAATCATGGACTTTCCACCCGAGCAAGACAACTCAAACCACCCTCAGCAATGGCATCTCTGGGAAGCGCACGCCCAAGCCGAACCTTCAGATCCGGGGCCTGTGATCATTTTGACCTTTCCATCAGAGGCGAGGTGCCCGGTCCCTCACCTGCGGGGCGGTCCGGCGCCGCTCTGCGGCTCTCCATCCCCGGTGCGCTGCTGCCACCTGCTGCCGCGCCGCCGCAGCCGGCCCCTCCCGGTGCCGGTCCCGGTCCCGGTGCCGGTCCCGCCGCACCGCCCTGTCCCCGGTGCCGGTCCCGCCGCACCTCTCTGCCTCCGGCTCCCGCAGGCCGCCCCCGAGCGCACCCGCAGATAGGAGGCTTCGGCACCGCTTCCCGCCTGCGTACACAGATTTCAGCATCATAACCGCTGCGGTGGGCTGCGGGCAGGCGGTTCATCCTCAAGTGTAGTTCAACAGAAGTTTCAGCCGCAGATTTCAGCCAGTCGGTCCTTCGAGCCCCCCGGCAGAGAGAGCGGCTGGGACCCCTCACCCGCCGAGCCTGTGCAACTGCCCGGCACCCACCTGGCTCAGCCTCAGCACAGCGGCCGGCGGGCCAGACGCAAAGGTACAGCCCGCAGAGCGGGAGCGATGGGCGCTCGTTGGACGCTTACGTGCAGTAAATTCAGGTTCTGAACTACAATAGCTACTGTAGAATAACGGTGAAAATAAAAGAGTTAATAAACCTTCAGTGAGGTTACTCACCAAATGGATAGTGTCAGCTTAAAAGTACTGAAAATAAGTTTCAAAGGAAAATATGGTTAAGACTACTGAATGTAGGGGTTTTTAAGTCTTTATAACCCATGGACTAATTCTCTATCTAGACTATCAATAAGTTATCCCTGTCCAGTAAAGTCACTTTTATTAAGTGCAGCTGTTCATTCATTGATGACTCTTAATTTAAAATTAGTCTAAAAGCCTACACCTGCATTCAAAATGACTGTGGTTCCAAGCTTAAATCTGCAATAAAATTTCTCAGGAGAGCAGAAGGGGGTTTTTAATTTTAGGTCACTTACTTTAAAGCAACAGAGTACAAACTAAAGTACAAGATAACCACCTCTCTGTGAATCTTCCCACTACCTTAGCAATTAAGGAGATGTTTCTAAAAATTTGTGTAATTAAATGGCATCTTAACCAAGCCGTAAATGCTGAAAACTAAAGTTTTAATAGAAGCTACGCTCTGTTATTTAACTGACTGCCACACTACCACTCATTGTTTACCACTCTAAATCCTCCTCTTCTAAATATTAAGATGCTTCTCATCCTAAAAACCTAATAGTATCTGAGTATAACTGCTTTTTAATGAGCTCCCAGTGGATCATACAAAAGGCCTTTACAACATCTCTACTCCTCTTTTGCTCTAGTGTCTGTCAAACGACAAAATATTTTTAAAAAATCTGACAAACACTTGTAACTTTTCTGCTTCAATCTTACATTGATGGCCTTTCTTTTTACAGCAGAAAAAAGAACAGCTTCTATGGCCAATACATGAAAGAGTAATTTCAGGTTCTGGCAAACAGAATAAATCTATGCTCTAGCAGAGGAAGACAATTTGTTGCAATAAAAGGAAAGAAACTGAATTAACTGAGAAGTTAAGCGCATGCTATAATGTAAGAAAGCAGATTGATGACTACAGTGACCTTACATTTCCTGCACCATGGAGATCATGAGTCTGTGGAAGTCTCTAAATACCTCTGTGTTTTGCATTTCAGTGCGGTACGCTCACACACAGTATTCTGTGAGCATCCACAACCAAACACACAATACTGTGAGCAAAGGTAACTCTTGGCATGGAAGTTTCCTCCATGGTTTTGCATAGCTAACCTCATCTTTGTACTTAAATAAACTCGATAGTCCTGGAAGTCCCTGGACACCACAATTTTAGCCAAGAATATGGAGCTTTGATCCATTTATTCCATCAAATCATATTTTCCTTCAATTTCAGCAACTGGTTTGAGCGTTGCAATCGGGAATTTAAGCACCCTTTCAGCTAGCAAGCAAGACACTTCTGACACCTTTAAACGTAACATCAGGAAGAAGTCTAAGCCAGCCACAGTTCTTTCCTTGAATCAGAATGGCCCCAAACTATTACTGTGGAGCTTTTCTAGACTTGCACCAACTTAAATCACACCTGAACTTAAAGCAGACTGAAGAAAAGTTTGTGACATTGAGTTACCTCTCCAAAATTAAAATGTACCCATCAGAGTCAGAACGTCACTGTTCTCTGAGTAAATTTAGGATCATTTCTACTGCATGTCACCTTGAAGTACAATGTGCAGGGGGAAAAGCAAGATTGATTTCAGATGTAATACAGAGGGAAATAATTTAAACTGGGCTGGGCATAGACTTACACTCACTATGTGCCCATCAGAAGTGATGCTGGATGACTGCATTCCCATTACAAACTATATGCAGTGAGCAATGGTCACTGCTATCAAGCAAAAGGTAGTTAAAACTATGCCATACCACAGGAGAAAATACCGGACGAATGTGTCTAGGATAAGACATCAAGAATCCTGAGGAACAGAGAGATTTAGCACAACAGAGATAAAGGACTAAACTAATCATCTAGGCATATGAGATCATCATAATTTTAATCTTCTATACAAAGGCACTTGAAAATATGAAGTATGCAGATGTCAGTGCTTGGAAAATAAAAGCCTCCCTTTTAAAATCATTGATCTGAAGTGCATACAGAAATAAGATATACAATGGGGATCAGGTACGTATGGAATTTGGTCCTTGTTCCCTGTTGCATATTTGTTAAGAGATTTCTTTTTATTACTTTTTAATTCATTATTGTAAGTGTAATCTCAGTCAAGTCAAATCACTTCATTAATTAAAAGGGATTGAAAAGGTCCTTAGCTACCAGATTCCACAAAGGCCCAAAAGCTCAGGCCTGTTTACAGGAGGTCGTATTTCATTTGCTGCCTATGTCAAATCAGTACCCGTCAGGCCTTTGCCAGGCCCCAGAGACGAGCCAATCAATGTCTGCTCACTAAAGCCCCTCGCATGAATCCATTTAAGCAATGTGGATGCTTCCTGTTGAAAAAAGAAATGGTCTCTTGGTATCTCTGATAGAAATTAGCCATGAATTAAAAGAGAAGCACAGTTGTTTTGGAAGAAAGCCAGAACCAGAATTAATAGGCCATCTGAGCCTCTTGAGTGTTGAATCCCATTTGTTAGCAATTCTTTATGAAAGGTTTCCCCTCCCTACACCAGTTCTGACCAAACCCTTTATGCTGTCTCTTGAAACGAAAATCATTCAATTACATTTTAACCAGCTGGGAAAATATGAAAAAATACTGTCTTTTGTCAAACATAATTTTAGAAACTTGCCTGATATTTGTACTACAATAACCCATTTGCCCTCTGTTTCCTCTAAAATACACATTTCCTCATGACTCATCATCTTTTCGTGCTTTGATATAGCAGTGTAGCACTCCACTGACACAGATGGAGTTGCACTAGACATGAGTTTGGCTCAATATAATTTCCGTAATTTTGGCAGAATCTTGTGAAGGCTTTCACTGTACACTTAATTACTATTATCTCATGTGAATGGAATAATCTATCTTGTTGCCTATCCTCCTAGCCTCAAAAGCTTTGCATATACATTTAGTGACAATGAAATTAAAGAACTTCTAGAGATCTCATCTGAAAGTGCTCTAGATTCCCATTTTTACAATGGACAATTTAGTTCAAGTCTGGGTTTCCAAAGTTAGTTGAATTTTCTCCAATTTTTGGTGTTTAAGGATAGGAATTGGAACATGGGGGCTTGTTTCTTTGTTTTCTTTCTAAAACATGTCATAAAATTCTGGTCTAATTACTAAAACCTTTAGGTTTTCCAGAAAACTGAGTACCCATTTTTCTCAAAACAGCTTATGAGGACTTCTTGAGTGGGACATCTCAAAAAATCACTACTGACAGATAGGGTGCTCAGTCCTTAAGTGAAACTGTATGGTCTGGAAACAGCTGGCAATGTACCAGATGGACCTGAGTATCCAATCACACNATCTATGTTCTCTTCAGCCTCCTTGTTTCTTTCAGAATTTTGCTATACTTAGCTAAGGTATCTTATTTCCCTTTTCAGACTGTAATACTTACTATAGTCTGCCTTTTTCATTCTATTTGTATAATCCCTGGAACAATAAGACATTCCAGGTCGATGCTTTGTATACTCAGGCTATGCAAATCGATAGTTTGTTAATAATATTTATAAGCATATAATTGGGAACGTGATTAGTTTTAGAATTGTCAGCGAGCTCAAAGGATCTCGCTTGGTGATAGTGAATACTTGGAGCAGTAAACGTTTTTTTTTAATCATTTGTTTAGAACATGTTGATTTGGGGTATAGGGAAGGTTAAACCTGACCTTTATTGGCTTCTCTCCTGCAGAGAATTATGCAGTTTTACAGCTTATTCTCTCTTGCAGACACATACACCCCACAAACTTGCAGGACAGAGGACATAATTTGTGTAATTTAATTTTTAATTGCAACTGGGAAGAATTTTCTTCTTTCTCTAAGCAGAAGCAGTCAAGTGATTATTTGGCTAATTCCTGACTTCTCATTTATTCTTGTTATTTTCAAAGGCCTCTTTTTTAATTGATTATGTTTTGAAGAACAAATAGCAGAACTTTAACAAATGTCTCTGCCAGTCTTAATTCTAATTGCAGTATCATTTCATCATTTAGTAAGTCTTGGCAAAAATACCCCACACATTAGAGCATACAGAAGAATCCTGTAAACAACCAGTCTGCCAGGCATCAGCTCTAATTCATTTTCACTTGATTTGCATTGTGTGATTTCAGTAACAATCAGAAGATATCCATTTCTAAACAGTCCACCATATAAACGTTCTTCTCTTTCTCTGAAGGAGACATTACTATTTAATAATCTATGATTTGTTCATATTTGTCACAAAAAGAAAAGCACACCACAGTTTACTAATCACTTGAGGAGGAGGAAAAAAAGATTAGAGAAAGACTTTTTTTAAAAAAACTAAGATATTTCAAAGCTTTAATTGTGACTGTAGGACAAGGCAATAGACACAATCCCATGGAAAGCTTCAAATATAAATCATCATTTCAAAGCATCTTTTCCTAGTGGCAATGGAGCATCATGAAGACAACTGTCCCACACACCTTTAGCTAACAAAACAGACTAACATGTGTCTTCATTACAGCACCAAAGTGACAAACAGGAACATTCAGAAAGTCCTAAATTTTGCCTTAACTGCCTGATCTCATCTAGCACTCATCAGGTATAAACAAACCCCAGCCTTCCTAAAAATCTCTTCTTCAGGTCACTGAAGTCTCTTCAAGGACATGCTGACTACTCATACTTTGAGGAGGGAGAACTCCCTTGGGAGGCAGTCCTGAAGAGCAAAGAAGTCCAGGAAGACCAGACATTCTTCAAGAAAGACATCTTAAACGTGCAGGAGCAGGCCATCCCCATGTGCCGAATGACAAGCCAGCAGGGAAGAAGGCTGGCCCGGCTGAACAGAGACCTTTGACTGGAACTCAGGAAAAAAGGGAGAGTTTATAACCTTTGGAAGTAGGAGCAGGCAACTCAGGAGGACTACAAGGAGATTGTGAGATTATACAGGGAGAAAATTATAAGGGCCGAAGCCCAGCTAGAACTTAACCTGGCCACTGCTGTGAAAGACAATAAAATTTTTTTCTATAAATACATTAACAACAAAAAGAAGGCTAAGGAGAATCTCCATCCCTTATTAAATGCGAGGGGAAACATAGTGACAAAGGATGAGGAAAAAGCTGAAGTACTTAATGCCTTCTTTGCCTCAGTCTTTAATAGTAAGACCAGTTGTTCTCCGGGTTCCCAGTCCCCTGAGCTGGAAGACAGGGAGCAGAATGAACCCCCATAATCCAAGGGGAAATGGTGAGTGACCTGCTATACCACTTAGATGGACACAAGTCTATGGGGCCAAGTGGGATCCACCCAAGTGTACTGAGTGAGCTGGCAGCAGTGGTCACCAAGCCACTTTCCAACATTAATCAGCAGTCCTGGCTAACCTGGGAGGTCCCAGATGACTGGAGGTTAGCAAATGTAATGCCCATCTACAAGAAGGGCCGGAAGGAGGATCTGGGGAACTACAGGCCTGTCAGTCTGACCTCGGTGCCAAGCAAGGTTATGGAACACATCATCTTGAGTGCCATCACACAGCACATGCAGGACAACCAGGTGATCAGGCCCAGTCACCATAGCTTTAGGAAAGACAGGTCCTGTTTGACAAACCCTGATCTCATTCTACAACAAGGTGACCCCTTAGTGGATGAGGGAAAGGTTGTGGATGTTGTCTACCTAGACTTCAGTAAAGCCTTTAACACCATTTCCCTCAGAATTCTCCTGGAGAAACTGGCTGCTCATGGCTTGGATGAGCATACTCTTTGCTGGGTAAAAAACTAGCTGGATGGCTGGGCCCAAAGAGTGGTGGTGAATGGAGTTAAATCCAGTCGGTGGCCAGTCACAAGTGGTGTTCCCCAGGGCTCAGTTCTGCTTAATATCTTTATCAGTGATCTGGACAAGGGGATCAAGTGCACCCTCAGTAAGTTTGCAGATGACACCAAGTTGGGCAGGAGTGTTGATCTGCTTGAGGGTAGCAAGGCTCTACAGAGGGATCTGGACAGGCTGGATCAGTGAGCTGAGACCAATGGTATGAAGTTCAACAAGGCCAAGTGCCGGGTCCTGCACTTGGGTCACAACAACCCCATGCAGCACTACAGGCTTGGGAAAAATGGCTAGAAAGATGCCTGGCAGAAGAGGACCCAGAGGTATTAGCTGACAGCCAGCTGAGTGTGAGCCAGCAGTCTGCCCAGGTGGCCAAGAAGGCCAATAGCATCCTGGCCTGTTACCAAGAATAGCGTGGCCAACAGGACTAGGGAAATGATCATTCCCCTGTACTCAGCACTGGTGAGGCTGCGCCTCAAATGTTGTGTTCAGTTTTGGGTCCCTCACTACAGGAAAGGCCTTTAGGTGCTGGAGCATGTCCAAAGAAGGGGGCAACAAAACTGGTGAAGGGTCTAGAGCACAAGTCTTATGAGGAGCAGTGGAGGGAACTGGGGTTGTTTAGCCTGGAGAAAAGGAGGCTGAGGGGAGATCTTATCGCTCTCTACAACTACCTGAATGGTGGTTGTAGCGAGGTGGGGGTTTGGTCTCTTCTCCCAACTAACAAGTGATAGGATGAGAGGAAACAGCCTCAAGTTGTGCCAGGGGAGGTTTAAATCAGATATTAGGAAAAGTTTCTTCACTGAAAGGGTTACCAAGCATTGGAATAGGGTGCCCAAGGAAGTGGTAGAGTCACCATCCCTGGAGGTATTTGAAAGACACATACATAGATGTGGTGCTTAGGGACATGGTTTAGCGGTAGACTTGGCAGTGCTAGGTTAATGGTTGGACTTGGTAATCTTAAGGGTCTTTTCCAACCTGAACGATTCTATGGTTCTATGACTGGGTCCAAGTTGTTGGTTTTGGGGGTCTGTTTTTGTTTCGTTTTGGTTTTTTTAAACATTAGGTTGACACAGGATAGGCAACGAACATAGGTAGGGGCAGGAGGAGAATACCACAGCAGCGGGACTCCCACCAAGTATTACACCAGCTCAGTCAAATGCCTGTTCTCATCCTCAGGCAGAAAAGGAGGAAAGGAAAAAAAACGCACTCAGTCCAGCCATACCAGTATTGGCAGACAGGTGCAAGGAAGAGTTCTTAGAAATAAACAGAGGCATAGGTTCACAGTGGGATAAGGGATTAATATCAATTATTTCCCAGAGCTCACCTAGAGGCAAATAAAAGGAACCTACAGCAGAACAAAATGAATTGTGAAGGTTTCATGACTATTAAAGATTGGACCAGATGATCCTTGAGGTCCGTTCCAACCTGGTATTCTATGATTCTACAATTATTCCAATTTAAGGCCAAGGAACAAAAAAGCAGAAATAAAGATTTGCCTGGTTACAAGTTTTAAGGAATCTAGAATCCAGATCAGCTTTTAGGATTCCCAAATGCCGTCTCTCTTGCATGCTTGTCTCCGTCGCAATGCCTGGTGGCCCTTCTCATTTATGCAGCTCAGTGAGACAATGGTTCACAGAGCACACGCATGCACAATCTGTATAAAACACCTTGTTCTGTCCAACTGCTTTGGCTTGTTTGTATGAACCCTGTGCCAGATCACAAGAAACCATCTATTCTGTCTGCTAAATGTACACTCATGATCCCAGCTTCTGCACCATAAGCACCATGTTCCAGCCGGACAGCTCTCTATAAGCTGCAAAATACTGTATGTTTGTACTTGCCTGGTAGTCTGTCAGGTTCTCTTTTAATTTATCTTATGGTCTCAAGCTAATTCTTTTCAAAGGGCTATTTTTGGGATTGCTGTTCTTCCCCTCCTCCTTCACTCGCCTCAAGAGAATTCAAAGAGATTAATTGATTTGAAAAGGTGTTGATGCTATTAATTTTGTTATTATTTCTAGTGTGGCTCTGACAGTAGCACAGATCATTGTTGCAGAAATAAACATGAACCAAGCAACATCATTTTAAAGACATCAGAAGTACCAAAGTGGCTTAGAAGCCCCAGTCCCAGTCCTGCCTTTCAGGAGAATATACAGAATTCTTACTACATGCTTCTACAGTAAAAGTACAGCAGGAAGCATGCCAGAAACAAATGTCACTTGTCAATAGTCAAAAGTGTTACACAAAGTAAAGCTATTTCATGACACAAACCAGCGGAAACAACAGTCTGCCTTCATATGGCTATAATCCTCTGGAAGGTAAGTAGCACACAAGATGCACACAGCAAGTTACTGAGATGGAGCATTTAAATTATTTTGATTTTAAGCCACTTTTATTTCAGCCAAATACAAAGCAAGCCTGAAAGCAAGTTAAGAGGCTAATCCAGTAAACGGACTGAAGAATACTCCTGAAGTCTATAGGGACTCCTTAGATTTCAGTTTTGTATCTTTTACAGGTACAAAGGGTAGAAATATTTTATCTCATCTTTTTCAGAAGTAGAATTCAGGTAGATACAGAACAGTCTCCACTTCCTTAGCCAAATCAAAGGCATTCCCAGAAAAGGCTTTTTGGCTTTTTGTACTTTCCCTTTCAACAAAACTGAAACATTAGAGCCTTCAGTTGGATCTCATCTTTCCTGACAATTTATGCTGTGCTGAGAACAAAGCAAAAGAACCCCTTGAGCAACTGAGTTTTTGCATTCATACTTTAGAGCCTGTAAATTTTGCTATTTGTCAAATCCTTCTTATACCATAAGTGCAGACCAAACTTTAGAGCTTTTATTACTATCAGGCAAGGCTACAGTATTGTAGCAAACATTATAGATACAGCTGTTAAGGACTTCTGTAACACCAGGAAGTCCAAAAATTATTTTTGCTACCTGCAATAACCAGCACAACAGTCCCCCTGTCTCCAGACAAGCACTTCTGGAAGCAGAAGGTCAAATGAAGTCCCCAAACACTTGTACCCTATGCACCTACTAGATCGTGTGCCAAACAAATTTCTCCTATGGTTCATAAGGACTTGGCTACAAGGACTCTTCAGTATGTGATGACAGTTGCACAGCCGCCTGTGTGTATGTTAGGGCACTAGCAATGTCTGCTTTCGTTAAGTATTGAATAACAATATTTTGAGACCACTGTGCTTATAACTAACCACTTAATACAAAATTTATTGGCAGGAGATGAGGTATGAGAGAACAGATGCCTAGAAAAGGTTGTATCTACACAGAGAAAAATTCACAGGGATTGCTTCTCTAGGAAAAAGAGAATGGCAGTGTGGCTGCCACCCATGCCCAGCTAAGTCACTTTCTGAACTTCTCAGCTCTACATGTTTAAAAGGTGTGACACACACCTTGGCATCTTGCTGACGATTGGAGTTTAACACATTGACTCCAACAGAGTCTTTCTGTCAGCCCCATCAGAACGGTGAGACCATTATCCATTCCAAACAAGAAAGGAACTCTTTTCAGAGGGTGAGTCACTATCTGCTCTTCCAAGTGAAAGCAGTATCAGATGAAGGTAGTCCCAAACAGGACTCTCCTCAAGTTTCCTTTGAATGTCTCCTCTCCAGGTAATTACACTCTATGCTGTCTTATGCTAAAAATAAGAACAACTATACAAGTAGAACTACCTATTGTTTGACTGTTCTTTAAGACAGTCTTGTGCCATGTGGCATTTACAGCTACTTAAAGGTGCCTTTACACTTCCAGGGCAGTTAAACAGATGTGTGAGCCCTTCATTAATAAGAGAGCATGATCCATGGCAGTTCAAGTCTAAGACCCATGACTTGTTTTGGGCACTTTTACCACTGGAGCTAGACTAAGGTCCCAGTTCAGCAAAGCACTTAAACTAGCCCTTTCCATCCCCTCAGAGTGTCCAAACAGCAAATGTTTCCTAGTCAGGTACCAAAAATGCTAACTTCCCCACATTATCAACTAAGATGCTGTTCAGGTTCACAGGAAAACCACAATAGTTCCAATGAACAGCTAAAAAGCAATTTTTCTTCTCATTAGCTTCCTTCCCCCCCCTTCTCCTTATGTTTCTTTGTTTCTTTCTCCTTCATGCTATAGCAAACTTTGGCAGCACTGCAGAATGCTGATGAGACACACGCTTACTGGGTGAAATCCCAAGAGCTATTTTTGGCCAATACCTGGCATGAGCTGCCTCCTCTTTGAGGACTAAGAGTTTGCTTATCAGGCTGTCTTGAAAAGTTTAATGCTTCATTATGATTTGCCGAAAGGCTCAAGTTTTACAAAACTAACATCACATTAACAACAAAGTGCAACAACCCTTTAAGTATTCCTAGCAGTAAGGCATCAAGGTGGCTTTTCCTTTGAGAATACTAAAACCATAACAAAAGCATTTTTATTCCATCTCTAAGAACAAGATCAACACTGTATATGCAAAGTTCTTGTTCATTTACTTTGTCACTGTTTTCTTTTTTGAAAAGTGTTGGTCAAGTGTAGGGTTATCACAAAAGGCAATTATACAGTCTTCACAATATCGTGTTTCCAACATCTGTCAACCCTGACTGTCAGTCTTCAGACTGCCCTGAGGGAGGTCTGTGACACATGGTCTCCTGTCCACTGTGAGAAGACAGCCATCAGCACCCAAACTGAATGCCTGAGACATAGTTCATAGAATTGTTTAGGTTAGAAAAGACCCTTAAGATCATTGACGCCAGCCATAAATGTATGCTGATCTCTAATTGCAGAGAACAAATTCCACAACACTTGAAGCCTCCTTATGCCCAAAAGATTTACAAACCACTACTCCAAACCCACGCCTGCTACTTCTGAATATCAAGAATCAAACCAAAAGATTTTTTTATTCCATCATATACCTAAATAGATGATTCAGGAAGTATTTAAGTTTAGCAGCGATTGCATTTTTATGCTTCCTGATCTCCAGTTCTTGTTTGAAAGGAAAAATTTGGAACCACTCACAAGTAAGGTTTGCTAAAGGTACCATTTACCATATGAAGTGGTAAGTAAGTGGGAAAACTGCTAGCTCCTATCTAACCTTTTCTGATTACTAACCTACCCACTCTAAATATGACTTCAGAAAGAAAAAAAAACACAAACACAACACAAAACTGAGGAAAAATTTGAAGGTGATTTCCAGAGACAGACGAAGTCAGAGACCATTCACTCATCTAAAAAGAGACTTCTAAACCTTTCCTCCTGGTTTGAAAGCTTCTTGTGGTTCCATTCACTTCTTTGACATCTGAACCAAGTCCAGGGCTACTCCTGCTACAGGAAGGGGTCTCGCTGCTGTGAGCTCAGATCAGGCCAGTTTCTCAGTTTTGCTTTGCTAACGTGATGAAACGCAGTAGTTTAACAGAGGGAACTGTCAGCAGGGGAATGTGCTTCATCTTCCAGTCACCTCATTTTATGAAGTTTAGTCAGCAGCTGTATCAGAGCCATTTTAATTAAATAGGTCACTAAAGGATCTTCTTTTTACCTTGAAAAAGATGTGGTCAGGACTTCACCTGAGCTGAAAGGTTTGAATTTTATTAGGGCTTTAAAGTGTTTTTTTCCCCCCACCCAAATACAACTAGCACCCTTTGTTCAACACATCAATACACCTATTTGCATAAACTATTGATTAGAAGTAATTATAATCACAAAATGTTAATTACACCAATTAATTCCCAATCTGTTTGTACCTTAAGCTTGTTTGCTTTCAGCACAGAAGGTTAAAGCAAGAGTGAATCATTCTTGGCTTTCTCTCTGGGGACAACTTCTTATACATTGAGGACTCTCATCCTCAATTTTGCTGTATGACCTAGCTTTTTCCTGAACACCGTTTCATAACTCTCCATACTATTTTCATATATTACAACAACAATACCACACCCCAGAGGGTCCCTTACAGTCGTCATAATTAATCTGTGGGTTTGTAAATAATGGAGAACATGAAAATATTCTTATGTGCCCCAACTACCAGATGGAACAAGTGATTCTGTGGGACTGGTACAAACGTGGAGTGCTGAGCAGCTCTGAAAAATCAGATCCTGCAGTGTTACTGATTTGATTCCATTCTCCACTTTGCCTTCCACAAAAAAATTCATTTAATCATTTTGTGGAGACACCTTGACTCCTGTAACATCATAGCTTCTGCTCCCAAGGATGGCTATATTATGTTCACTCTAAATACTTGAGCCCAATCCCATTATGTCATTTTTTAAGCGTGCTAGTAGCCCTCTTCCTCTTATTTCCCAAGAAAAACAAAATGACTGTCATGTCCCTGTTTTCACCTGTGCCTCCTCATCTTCCTCTGACTGTCCAAGCAATTAACCAGTGTCTTAATTTAGAAACCCTAAAACCAAACCAAACAAAAAACCCAAACCTTTCTCTACTCACTGGCACATACACTTCATTAAAGCTGCTTTTGGCTTGAGATCTTTTAAGGGAAAGAGAATATAAGCTGTCTGTATATAACAGCCATTGCTCACAGTTGACAACATTGACGAGGAAAGTGGGAAGAGGAAATTTTGCATTTTCTTTGCACTGTTAGGTACAAAGAAGGTAGCATTAATTTAATAGTGTCAGAGCCACGAAGCACATGAAAAGAAGGAAATTTTATATAAAAACCCTGGGGGGAAAAAAAGTACTTTGCACTATACAGACCTATCCAGAAGCAGCATGCAAAGAATGTGCATTCACTGGAGGCAGATTTTAAGTTACAATAGTACTACTTATGACATGAAAGTTGGTGCCATGCGGGCACAGGCAATGAGTCTGGTTTCGCATCCTTTTTCTTAAGCTGCCAGAAAAGAATGACTATCTTTTTACAAAGTATTTCTTGGATCAAAATACTTGGTTTGCAATATTTAAGGAAGTATTATAAAGTGTTTAAAGTGATCTTAATTGCCTCAATTTGAAACAATAGGCTGATTTCCTGAATCATTCAATCCTGATTGCGGCAGTGCCTGGTTTGGAATGGTGATATGTCCAGATGTTTAAAGACTTTGCCACTACTTGACTAGGAAAATCACTTCAATGTAACAAGATAGACACCTATAAGCCCCATTATCAGATGTACCCAGAGATCAGCGCATGTAGGATAACTTTCATATGTCAGGATTGCGGAATTCAGAATACAAAACTTAGTTTCACTAAGCACACTATTTCTCCACCAAAAAAACAAGATAATATTTGTCAGCTCCATGCAGGATATCCACTGTTTTAGCAAGACTCATTAATGATCTGTCAAGCCTTTTTCACATTTACCCCAGACACCAGATGTCTGAAAACGTAAGTCTCCTCCATTGGCCAGTATAAGAAGCTGTAAAGTTCAGAGAAAGCCACTGAAATTAAAGGCAGCCACTGAAGATATTCTGAGATATACAGACAACTTACCTAAACTCAGACCAAGCTGCTGCTGATTTCCCACGTCGGCCAAATAAAGAAAATGCCAATGTGAGAGACCGTTCTGGAGCTTAATATACCCTTCCGAGACTATCAGAGCATTGTAATATTAACTCTAATGGGGAATAGTTTAGACTTTGTGCTTGCATAACTCCACGAACCCATAGATCAAATATCTGACAAAGTTATGTAATAAGAGAATACATGTAAAAGTTCATGCAATAAAGAAAGATTTAGAATGAAATAGCTAAGACATCATAGAACACCCTCTATTTAATATGGTTGATACAACAGGAAAAAACAATTTCTATATGTTTAAAGTTCAGAGTTTTTTGTTTTTAAACCCAGAAACAGATTAACAGTGTCTTTTGTATGAAATCACAGGCTTCCATGCTAAACTTTGGAAAGCTGCCTCTCCTAAACTAATCAGCATTTCCAAGTAAAGTTAGCTACTAGAAGCTACTCATTATAAAGGTCAGTAAAAAACAGGGCATGCAAACTGCATAGTACCAGGACTCAGAACTTCTTGACAGTTTGAGATTTTGCAGTAGACCACTGTATTTTAACAGCTAGAAAGGTAAAGGTGTAATTTAATTTTAAAGGTAAAATCTCTTTGGAGACTACTGTATTATAATTATAGACATAAGGCCATAATCTTAATATTAAAAGGCATTTAAAAAAAAACAACACCCACTTTTCTCTCCACCCTTTAGGAAGGAGTTTCATGGCTCACAGAAACCATCTGGCTAAAAGTAATTGAGTGCATAATCCTTTGCACTCGCATCCATGCCCTTCCAGCACCCTTTCTTTAAAGATGAAAGTCTGGAGATCTGGCTGTAGGCCCAGTCAAAAGGGGAAAAGCAAGTGAATAGAGCTGACAACCACACAGCCTAAGCCTGAGGCTGCACTAACTACTCTATACCTCCTTTTATATTTCATTGAAGAGCAATAGCAGCAGTTGATGAGAACCTCAGAGACACAACTCCAATACCATTGGAGAAGAACAGTGAGAACTCAGGCTTGGAAGACATCTCTGGCCTTCCGCACATCCCCAGGAAAGATTTGGGCAGGAATCAAACCTATTCGCTGAAGGGTTTTGTCTTGTTTCACTCCCATTTTTCTGTGGGAAGAGATTATCTGCATGAGGAGGACCCAAACCACCAAACTATTAATATCTTCTCAGCACTGGAAATCGCTAAAATTATCAAAGACTGGTTTATGAATGAGCCAGACTACAGACCTAATATCATTTATGAGTTAGGGCAGACATGGATATTTCATGCAGGTCAGACAAAAGGAGCATACGATTTTCTGTCATGATCATTTATGAGGTCCTGACCTTAATGTAACCTCTCTTTACAGTGCCTATGACTTGTTTTCTTTGGTAATTCGCATGAATTAGCTTCTTTGCTTAGCTGTCTGAACTAATTTTTATCACAAGTAAAAGCCTTTTCATGAAGCAACATAACAGCTTTGCTTCTTACCTTTAAAAAAAATCTCTCCTTTTTTCTGTGTATTGATACAATTTCATAGTGAGGACAATTTTACATAAACTATTTTCCACTCCACTGAACGTTATGTCGCTCTACATGAATATATTTCTTGGTTGATGCTAAGGCAAAATACTGCTGTAACCGCTGTATTTTCATAAATGCTATTCTTTGACTTTTTAATAGATTCATTCCATGCATACTATCAATACAAAGTCTTACTGATGGACCTGTATTAAGCTGCCAGCATAATTTCCTCTGTTGTCCCCAGAGCCTTCACTTATGAGTCAGAGGGGGAAAAAAAGATCATTAGCTCTTCTGAATTTCAAGGCAACAAAGTGATCAAGATGGAGGGAAAAGCTCTAGTGATTTGGAAAACTCCAGTCAGTAACACAGAAACAGAGAGAGGGAATGTGAGACATGAAAGTAGTAAGTGGGAAATAGGATTTTTTTTTATTTTTTTATTAAAAAAAAAAAAAAGCCATTGAAATAACACCACCACAGAATGGCCAAATTCAGAGGCAGCTGTAGATATGGGTAAGCTAAATAGTGATAAATTAATGCCAGGTCCAGCAAAAGTATAGCAGCTGTAAGTTTCTGATAGCATATAGCATACGAGAAATCCCTATGATCGTAATGCTAATAATGCAGGAGATGAAAGACACCATGACTTTACCAAATTTAGACTCCTTTTAAGTATCATTTGGCTCATGTTGGGACACACATTTTGTTCTCTTCTACATTAGTTTAAATCTAAATTTTGAGTAATTGACTCCAGGGTTATATTCTTCTAAAGGAGACTAAAGGTCAGTGCTGCCTAGACTTGTTTCTGGAAAAAGCCCAAGAATGCTAGCAATAGCTACATATTTTATTCTAGCTTTCAGCATGTTGGGAGCAATTAAACGAAGTGCATTAAATCCAAATGCAGTGACTTTGATTCTTCATTAACATATATCTAAACTTAATTTTTCCTTGGCTTTTTAGAATTTGATTACTGACATATTCTTGTTTGACTTTGTCCATTTTGTAACTGACTAGTGATAGACCTTATGAGTAGTCTTATACCTTATGAGTACTTGTATATCTTATGAATACTCTCTACGCCTTAGCAGCCCACTCAGCCTTTTTAGTGTTTCTGAAACATCAAAGTTATCCCTTTTTTTTATAAAGGCATGCATTATTACAGAGACTGAACTACTGAGATGCAAGTTTTGTCACTTTCTGGAAAAAAACAAACCCATAAAACTGTATTTTCAAGTTATGCTGTATTGGTTCTGAGACACTACCAAATATGAAACAGCAAATAACACACATTGCCTTTAATCATCTAGCTTGTATGAATATATAATAAAATAACACAAACTCAGGGTAGGTTCAGAGACAGTTCAGTCCAACTTCCTATTTACCCATGAAAACTGTCACATTTTAACAGCAGTACCAAAGTTCTGCTAATACAACTTCATAGCAGGAACAAAGACCTTGGGAAAAGATTTTGGCCAATTCCTGTTCCATTTTCGTAGGAAGATATAGCAGCTAATTTAATTCAGGACAAGAAGGTTGTAAGGTATGTCTGCTTGCGGGAGACTTCTGCAACAAGACTTCATATCCACAGAGACTACAAAGGGAATAGACTCTTTAATATTAAAGTCAAATCTCACAAAAGGCATGGGCTAAATATTAAGGAGTTCTCCAGCTGCTTTAGTCTGTGTTGCTCAATGGTTTATACAGGCCAACTGAAAACATGGCCCTCTGTGGGGCTGGAAGCCATGTACAGACCAGGAAGAGAAGAGATGAATTTGCCACAAAGCAGGCCAGATGCATTTGATCACACCTATTCCTGAACTTGCAGTCTTCTGTAGTTTATTTTTGCAGTTCATCACTGCAGAAAACACAGGACCTTTTGGGAGAGTCTAAAGACTCTCCCACAGATGGAGAGTCTCCATCTTTAAAGACTTTCAAGACACAGAGTACAGAAGACAAGTTAGGATAACAACAGCAGTCAGTCAGGGTGTGAGACATTTCATAAGAACCAAAAAGTATCTTACTAAACCCTCCCATGCGTGTGAAGTTTGGGACACGGTAGTTTATCATCCTCATTTTGCTTTTTAAAGCTGAGACTCAACCTCACAAAAAACAGGGAAGGGAAACCCATTCACAAGAACCAGTCACTTCAGCTTTTGAAGACCAACCAGGAAATCCTTAGGAGCAGATGCAGTTTGGAGGACTACCTATAGAGGCTTAAGTCAATTTGCATAACATTACCTATAATACTGTGTTATTTTATTTCTTAAGCAACATTTGATTCATTTATGAAACAGATGGTAGCTCAAAGGTGTTTGCTGATGGGATGCTCAGTTTGAAAGTTCCCTCATGGTGTTGTGAGGCACCAGTACGGCTGCTGAATTGGCCTGAAATGGAGAAGGGGAGTCATTAGCAGTTACTATGCATACTAATTAGGTAGTTACTGGCACGGAAGCAATATATCATCACCTTGACTTAGTGCATAGAAAATTTCAGCTTTTAGAGTTCAAGGTCTCCGTCATCTTACTTCATGTTATCTAGTGCTGAAATCTTTACTCCTAAATAAATACTGGAGCTGCAGAGAATATGAACAGCCTGCTGCCCAGTGAGCATATTTTTATGTCACTATTAAAACTATTAATCTGGGAACAGTGTGTGGATGTGCAGGCTGTGGGGCACAAATTGTGACTAGGGCTTCAGAGTCATTGTGACAGTCAGCTGAATGTGGATCCTAAACAATGCTGCTGCCAAAGGGCTAATCTGATCCTAAAATGCTTGAAAAGAATGACTAGCAAGATGGAATCAAGAAGTTTTATTTCCCTTACTTTGGCATTAGGGTAATTAATATTGGAATACAGACTTCACTTTTAATATCCACAGCCCAGAAATGCTATTAATAAATTAGAGATGAGAAAAGCCTCAAGAATAATTAAAATTTGGAAGATACTCCGTCATCACTAACACACAGCTGAATATGCACCTGAACAAAAGAAGGTTAAGATGTAAACCGTGATCACAGTCTGTCAGCACATAAATGAGGAACAAATTTTGGTAACAAATGTCTTCAAAGGCAAAAGATAAAAAGTCCTAGTGTTGGGAAGCCAAAGTTAAACATAGGTAAACAAATACTAGAAATGAATCCTGTTTGAGAGCTAGTTTTTATTTTAATAATATTGTTAATAACCAGACATTGGAAGTGACCAGCATCTTTGGGGGTTTCTTCCTCACTAGCCATTTTGAAACATCTTTTCTATTAATTTTGCTGTACAGCAGGGTTCTCAGTGAGTTCCAACCCATACCTTGCATACAAACATCTTTGAATCTTTCTATTGTCCTATTCATGTAATGCCTGCTGGCATCCATTTGCCTTAGTTTTACTGCAGCCATACAGTGGGCTGACATTTTCAAGAATTTTTTGTTCTTCTAAAAAACACCTTGAATCCTGCTCTAGACAAGACTGCTGCAAAATTGCTCTGACTAGTGCATATTCCTAGCTTTGCCTTATTGCACCTAAACATTTTTCCCCATGGTTGTTTTTAACATGTTTACACAGGTAAACATGTTTACTTTAAATTTGGTTTTGCACTGAGTAGTCTCTTCACTGAGACGTGACCAGGCTCAGAGTTTTTGCCTTTCTCCCTCACACTACTATTTTAAGAGTTCTTCAACACTGGTACCTTCAGCAAAACTGAGATGCTTTGTCCAAATAATTGTTAGCACAAACTTTAACTTGCCACTATACTATTATATATCACAAATGGAAAATTATTGCCAAATAAAAGAGAGCCAGGTTTTCAAACATTGGCTTCCATTTTTTTTTTTTTGCACATGCAGTTATTTGCTGGCACGATCTATCACACATGATGGCTAAATATATGATTGTACCTCACTATAATTTACAGAGGCACATTAGAGGCTGGAGTGAAATTGTAGTCCTAAAGGTTTAACCTGAGCCTCAAAAGCACCAGAATATTTGCAATTAGTACACTTAGTCTGACATATTATGACTAAGTAGTAAGAGATAAACAATATGCAATATTATCAAAGTTAATCATAATCAAGTTTACATCAGTAATGCATCCATTTGTGATGTCAATCTTCCTTGCAGAGTATTCTTTGTCAAGATTTCCTTATTTTCCCCTATTTGATGCTCGTGACCATTAAAAGGCCTTATAAGCTGAGAGTCCTCCGTTAATCAGAGAAAGAGATCAGGGTATAAGTTTGCTGGTTCATTCTCTCTCCCCACCCCCCCTCATCTTTGGTGATGCAAAGAAACATCACCTTTGTTGTTTTGCTTGTGTTTTCCTCCAGTCTGCTTCCTGGTAATTCTATTTGATTCCTCTTAATTTTTGCACTGGGAAAGATGGATGGGGAAGACTCATAAAGGAGATATTTACAATCCAGTCATTGTTATTATGTCCTCTCGCCCTCTCCCCTTTCAATTATTAACAAGAACAACAGGGTCAAACTATAACAACTTGTAATTGAGTAAGCACAAAATACATCCAACCTTCCTTAGCCATAGGAGAGGCTGTCTTTTGATGCAGCTGTACGTGGGGCAAAAGGGAACTAGGGCCCAGGTTTCGCATTGGCAGTTTGGCATTGGCATTTCTACACTGAAAAAAATACAACTTAAATATTATGGCCACATGCAAACAACTATCCTTGCCACATCTGCCCAAAGCAATATTACATACAGTATCTATCTGCTTTGTAAGGAAGTTCGCAATGTAAGTAATCATAAAGCAAGCTGGAAATACGACCTCCATCAATCTACAGTACATGCAAATGCTTAATTTAATTTTTCCGTCAATTTCCAAATAAATGAGGCTCATTGTATTGAGAAATAAAAACAGCTTGGCCTTTGACTTCATTTGAGATTACTCTTCCACATTAATGTCTTCAACAGTGTTTCTTGCAGGCTTTGGAAGAATTAGATGAAAAGGGTACAAACGACACACAGATGATGTCCATTTGATCTTTACACATTTGCACCCACACTTAAGGCCAACAAGGCAGAGAAGCATTTAAAGTAAGTACATGTTCAAACATCAGCACAATATGCCTCAAGAAGAACTGAAGGCATTGGTAGTAAAACCTTATTGAGATGTATTGTCAAACAAAAACCTGACTTCTGGTGTGCACAGCCCACAATACATTGGTAGCCTTGTCTCTTTTGTTAACAAGTTTTTCATATTTAGTGTTGCTGAAGAGGACCATATAATTAAACACAGAGATTGAGAGAGGCTGTTGACTACAATCTGAATTTCATTTTGTTTTGCATTCATTGTCAATGAACATAAATTGTAGAGCTATTAAAGATAGAACTCAGTTAAAGTTTCACACTCCTTAAACAAAGCAAAAGGGAGTTTAACTACACATATATTGACATTGCAATCAGCCAGGATATATGACTGGAGTGTACAGTCATATATGTGCTAGTCCTAATCAAGCTAGTTTAATCAACAGAAGGGAAGACACAGTAGAACAGGTTTAATGCAAGCTTAGGGTAAGCAGTAAGCCAGCAGGGTATCCAGTAAGCCTATAAAGCCTATGCTGCTGCCATCCATGCCTCTCACACATACTGGCGGTCAGAGANGTATCAGCTGGCAAGATGCATTTGCTGATATGGCTGGGAAGACAGCGTCCAACACTCACTAGCTAACATATGGCTTACATCAAAGCAAACAGGAGGTGATGCAAGAGTCAGGTGTTTCGCTCAGGGTTAGAACTCCTCACACCAGGAATTTCCACCTAGCCAGGTGACAGATTTAATCCCTTCATGTTCATCAGATTGTACAAAGCATGTCACTACATTCAATTTTTATTCCATGCAAACAAAGTGCACCACATTCACTCAAGAGAGACAGGAGAAAAAAGCTTTTGTTTTAAGAGACTGATAAATGGAATGATACATCTTTGACAGTGCCAGCATCTGGAGGCATTACTATTTTAATATTTACTTTGTGTAAAGTGTTTTATTTAAAAAATGTAATTATTTCTCACCACTATAAAAAAGCAACATGATGTAGCAAATCATTTTTACAGATTTACTGTATGTATGCACGTATTTCAGAATAGTAAATGACATTCAGAAGTGAGCCTGGCCCCAGTGGTGGTCAACAGCAGATGGGAGGGTAACAGATTCTACCTACAATGTCACAACATAAAATGGGGAAGTGAATACACACGAAAAACTAGGAGGTAGCAGTGATAGCATCCAGAGCCTTCCATCATTGCCATGTTGTGAAAGAAATAAGCCACAAAGCTCTTGAGTTTTCAGTTCCAAAGACAAACACAAAGTTTGACCAAGAGTTCAGAGAGCCTAACATGAATCTTTCCTCTCATGGGAAGTGAGACAAATTCCAGCACAAGGAAACAACAACAAAAAAAAAAAAAAAAAAAAAAAAAAAGTCAGCTTTTCCAAATGAAAGCATCAGCCTGAGGAATTTGGTAGACAAAGCCTCATGTATAGTCAACTTATGCAGCTCTCACTTTTTACTCTTGAGCAGACTCTTACTCTCCTTCATTGCCCATGATTTCTTTGTTTTAACATCAGTAACACTTAACAGACATTAAAATACTTACAGAAAGCACTAAACTGAGGACAGTGTCTATGGACAATGTCTTTCTAACCTTTCCAGGACATATTAGGTGGCTGACCACAGAATAAAAATGAAAGGGATTACGCAAAGCCTTTCCAACAAACTTATTTAACAGCATCGGCACAGCTAGGAACTGCCTCAGATTTCATAAAGAAATACAGTTATTTTCCAGTATTTTCTTAAAGAAAAAAATCAAGTGGTCATTTTCTTTTTCTTTTTGCATAAGTTTTATTTTTGGTTTTATTTGCCTCCCTAGCTCCAAGCAAAACCATTCCATTCTGTATATTCTTGAGTTGTGTATATGCCTGCATACCTTCACCCATTTTCGCTACACAGACTTTTTCCTCCCCTGTTTCCCACTGTCCTCAACAAAATTTCACTTTCTGCTGGGTGATACAACCCTATCCAGCATCAATGCAGGATAGCATTGTTTTCACTAAACAGTGACACAGTTATACTGTGAAATGTCTTATTTGAATCTCAAACAGCACCAGGACAAAAACAAAACTCCTTTCAATTCAATTGAATCAATTAAGGCCCTTCAAATACAAAAGCTTAAAAAAAATCGTTTTAGCAATCCCTCTGCCTTTCTGGTGTCTAGCTGTTCTGTATTCACACTAATTCAGGAAGATGCTCAAGTGAGCCTTCCTTAACTTGCTGGCTATGAACTGGCTGCTTTGCTGTAGTCATGGTTAACTGGTTTGTCTCACAGTGCTGTTCTCACTGCTTCCAGCAACAGGTTTTCAGATCTAGAAAGCACAGCTGCTGCTTACTAGACCTTCCCAGTCTCCCACCCTCACTGTTTCCTTTTTCCTCTGTAAAGGAAGAGTACATTTCAGAAAAAAGATACCCTCTAACTGAGAACTTGGGAAACACCCTACAGAAAGCAGTACAGTGTTAGAAAACAGACAAAGAAAACAAACAGCTGTCGCTTCCACCAGCACAAGGTATTAACAACCTTCAGAGCAACTCAACATGAGAACAGAAAGCAGCTTTTGTCTGAAGACCTGGGACATCATAAACTGTCAGAGGACCTCAGACCTGGGCAATTCATTGCAGCAGAATACTAATAAGAGTTTATAACACCGAAGACTAGTCTACAGGAATCAAAGCCAGGCTGCCTGCAGCCATTTTAAACACTTGAGCTAGCCACCATCCAGTATCAATTCAGATACTTAGGTTAAAGACTGATGGCATATTTGTAATATACCAATGAGTCAAGCACATTGTAGGTAGTAAAGGTTGAGTCGCTGTTTCTAGAACTGATGTGTTTCGGGCTCCCCCACACCCCACACCCCTGTACAGATAAGAGGAGGAAACATGATAACATTATCTTTGCACTAGCGACAGGTATTACTACACATGGCAAGGACAGGAATCAAGATTATAACATACCTCTTAGTCTGGAAATCTTCCCAATGACATCAGACCTCAGTGTCTTAGAATCCAACACTGGAGACAAGTGATAGCAGCAGCTTCAAATGCATTGAAAGGGTACTGAGATGTAATTTCTTTTATTAACAGTATGGATTAATAACTGATGTCAGAATGACAAGCAAGAAACCTGACAGGCCTTGCAACATGAAGATGATTGATCTCTAATTTTCACTATTCTGCTCCACTGGCAATGACACAACACTAAATACATGACAGTAACAAGGGAAGAGGAGATGAATTACAACTCCTTTACCAAAAATATTCTTCCATCTTTACTTAATGTAACCTCTTGTTAAATTAAGATATCACCTACCCTTAATAAGAATAACTGCATATTGTCTCAAGAAACTTGTTTTCAAGTTTTTTTGTATATAGAGAGATAACTACTACACCACCCAGGCTCCTTTCCCTCCCCTAAGAAATAAAAAGTCCTAAACAGATTTCTGTTCCCAGGAGATGGAGAATATCCTGCAACATCCTCTCACTCTTTATTCAAAACCTCTCTCAGACAGCTTCCAAGTACAAACACTTTCCTGCACTGGCAGCGATTGGTCTCCTCATGTTAGAAAGTTTTGGAATAAAATTGTTCCATTAAAAAAAATTCAGCAGAGAAGACTGCAAAGGTGTTCTCCACCATTTTGTTAAAAATAGCAATTGTGTTTTTCACTGCAAACTGAAAAATTCTTCATTTAGAAGTGTAAAACAGAAAGTACAGAGCCCTGAGTCAAATCAAATGTTTTAAATAGTCTTCTTCCTAAGATTTAATAAGACTGAATTTATAATATCATTTTACAAAATGCAATCCATTTCTTAATTAGGCAAACTGAACACTCCTAGTTTGGAAGCACCCATGAGTGTATGCAGTTAATCTCTGCCCTATTTGCTTTTATTTAGTGTCTTTTACCTAGACAAAGCAAAGGTACAGATAAACTCCAAAGGTTTTATGCAGGTTTTTTTTTCCCTTCATTTTTTCAGTCCCACTAAAGTAAAAGATGACAGGTAATAATATAATGTGTGGTAGAAGGAGAAACGCTGACAGACATTGTGTTACTTTGCTTCAATTAGGCTCTAATTACTTTTTCTCTTCAATTAGAAAAATCACATGAACCAATTATGCCAGATAATGTGTGCTTATCCTATTCAAACTGCACAATGGGTAAGGTCTATTCACATTGATTATCTTCAATTTATGCTTTTAGCCTTTTTTCCCCTTCTGTCTGCATGGCCCATTACAGTTTTAAAGTGGAAGCTCTTAAGCAGTTCACAGTATTATGATATCATTCATAACAATTGTTATGTTTTGATGGAAGAATAATTTTGATGCCTTGAATGCAGAGGGGAAAAAATCTCTTCGTATTGAATGTATTCCAATTTTGCTATTTTGGTTAACAATATTCCCATGGTTTTTTAAATAAATGTGATAATATGTAGTCTACTGTTAATGGACAGAGCTGAGTGAACCAGCTGGTTCTATGGGAACAAAGACAGATTTCAAACAAAACCAAACACATGGTATTGAACACTCATTGTCAGCACAGAGGTATCAGTCCTAAAAGCCTTATCAGGCCTCGTTCACAAATGATCTGCAGAGTGGAAGGCAGTCAGCAAAAGCAAAGTGACAAGTGTAAAACATAAGAGTGGAGAAAAACGTAAGAATGTTTTCCTGCAAAATAAATGAGAGAAAACCACGGTGTAAATCCTCAACAGTCATAGAACAGTTCAATAAATCTGGATGAGCAGAAAATGCTGAGAAACAACACTGAATTCCAGAGGCAACTTGAAGAATATCACCTCTTCTTCTGTAAGGATTTAAGGGATTCTGCTGATACACAGTTTTATCTATTCTTGTGCTCAACTGAGAAATTAACTCCTCCTAATTCTCCAAGGATTAAATACAGAATACACCCTTTGCTGTCCAGCAATCTCCAGAGATAGCCAAACACCAGGTATGGTGTCATATGGAATCAGCTGAAGCTAGCTCAGTCAATCAGAATTTTTCTTGCTTAACACACACAAATTCCATAGAATTTATATGTAAAGAGGAGGAGCCTATTACCTGAGGAACTGAGTAGATACAAAAAGACAAAACCAACCAAACAAAACCAACAAGAGGTTATCGAAACTAATATTCTCCGTTCTTTCACCAGGAGGGGATGGGCAGGGGGGGACATGACCCTTGAGTGCTCAGTCATCCCAGAAAGGACTTCCAGGTGCCGCTAAAAGCATGGTGATCCCTCCACAGCACAAGACAAACCAATAGCTCTGAGGGAAGAAAATAATTTCAGAGCCTACTGTTTAAATGTGAAATGGATTATTTTGCCCTAGATACTACTATATATCGTGTGTCATTTCATTACACATTCCCTCAGTCTCACAAGGTCTTACTGCAATTCCTTATAGTCAGTTCTTGTCTATAGCACTGTGAACAGCTTTGTCTCATCAGCATACATTCTTCTTCCTAATGTTTGGAGGATACATCGGTTTAAGGTCTTTTTTTAAGTTTACCTCCTTCTATTTGGAAATTCACCATTACTTATAATGTTTTCTATTTTCTTCATTTGGACTCAATTTCAGTTTTTAAAGTGTGATTTTTTGCTACTAGCAACCTTTCTTGCCCTGATATTTAGCTACCCTAAGCACTTTTTATGCTTTCTCAAGCCTTTCCACACAGACAGTATGCACGGCCCTTGTGCTTCCAACAATACATTTTTATTGAGTGGCATCCAGGCTACGTGCAAGGATTTAATTCTTTTAGATGTCCCTTTTAGCTTCTTTTAGAATAGAATATTTCAATTGGAGGGGACCTACAATGATCATCTAGCCCAACTGCCTGACCCATTCAGGGCTGACCAAATGTTAAAGCAAGTTATTAAAAGCATTGTCCAAATGCCTCTTAAATGGTGACAGGCTTGGGGCATTGATCACCTCTCTAGGAAGCCTGTTCCAGTGTTTGACCATCCTCTTGGTAAAGAGACAGCTTCCTAACGTCTAGTCTAAATCTCCCCTGGCGCATTCCCACATGTCCTATTGCTGGATTCCAGGGAGAAGAGCTTAGCACCTCCCTCTCCACCTCACCTCCTTAGGAAGCTCTAGAGAGCAATGAGGTTGCCCCTGAGCCTTCTTTTCTCCAAACCAGACAAGCTCAAAATCCTTAGCCGCCCCTCATAGAACATATTCCTTCCAGCCCTTTCACCAGCTTTGTCACCCTCCTTTGGACGCATTCAAGTCCCTTAACATCCTTCTTAAACTGTGGGACCCAGAACTGCATGCAGTTTTATTCTATTCCGTTAATATAAGCATCACCATTCAATGAGAATTGGAGAGGAATCAGTAGGGTAAGGTTTCTAAGGTAGGTGGGACAAATCCAGAAGCATTTTTTGATATTCACAGTAAGAGCCAAGGAGAGTAGCTTAGCCTAGGCACTTAACTTCTTGATGGGTGTATTTAGTGAGATTAATTCCATTCTAAAAGTTTTCTGACATGTTAAAAATAAACTGGGAATTAAAGAAGCAAATACTTTGTTAAATAAACCAACTTGGAGTGACACAGCCACTGAGATTTTTTTTTTTCTGACTAACTTTTGGTCAAGTACATAAGCAATTAAGGCTCCAGTCTGTGAATGTGACAAATATGAATGCACATAGGGTAAAGAGAGGGCAATTTTGTCCATGTGGCATACACACATACCCTAAAAAGAAGGCTGCCCAAGAACAGTAAAATCATACTGCATAGCAAAATGAAACCAAGGCAGAAGCTACAGAGTTAAACAAAGGCAAGTTATTTTCTATAGTATTATGTACATGAAATATGTATTTGTCAAAATGTAATTACAAAAAAAACTTTATATCACGACATAATTAATGCCATAACGGAAGCTCAAACATCACAGGGAAAATAGTTACCTATGACAGACAGAATCATTTTTCATTGAATTATAAGTAAGAGATGTAAACAACTGAAGTATTTGTGAGATCCCACTATTTAAAAAGTTACTACAGAATTCTACACAGTTAAGGTAAGACAAGCCTGTATCAAAAGAACTCTGGTTTGGTTAACAAAATTCTGTGATCCAAATGCTCTGGAAACTCAGCTTTGGAGTTTTCCCTCCCTCCATCCCACACTAAGTCCAGATATAGGTCCCACTAAATTCAAGGTCTCTCAATCACCTTTCTCTGACAGCAGAAGGAAAAGCAGCCAAGTGAGATAGAGTTTCCTCACAAAATTTTTTTACAGTGACAGAAATAAAAAAAAATTAAAATATCAGATGCCAAGATACTTCCAGTCCATCTGCAAGATCAAAGACTGGAACAAGTTTAAATGAGGAGGCAAACTTTTGGAAGCTGATGTGATCAGAAGTACTTCTTTTCAGAACCTTCCTGCCACTACTCAAAATTCAGTGAAATTCACAAAGTTTTTCTGAAATTCAAGAACACTTGTCTAGCATTTTTGAGTTATAAAAGTGACAATGAAATAAAAGTTAAATTTTAAGATGCTTTTTGCACTCAAAAAAAATGAACAGATTTGTTTTTGAAGACTAGACTTTCATTTCTCAACGGCTCACACCTCTTCATTTGAAGGACATTAAACATGGCAGCTCTTGCCAACTTGATTAAAGCAACTACAAAAAACTTTAGAACTGTTTGCATGGACTCAGACTGAATCAATACAATTGCCCCATCTCATTTTAATAAAAAGAGTCAATTTCTGTAAATTGTTTTACAGAGAGTCAGCTGGACAAGCCAACTGGTTTTGTCCGAGCTTGGATACTTTGGCTGGGAAAAAGGTAAGGAAGGTCTTTGTTTTAAAAATTAAGGATGCTAGACCACATAGAACTGGTAAACTTATTTCTGTCATCTAACAAAAATAAACCACTAAAAGTAAGAACTTACAGTTTCTGTCATTATACTTCTGGCTTCTATTCAGAAGTAGAAATAGCAGTACCAACAGTTCTGTGAGTAGGTTACTTTATTGCCAAGGAAAAAGAAATCCTTCTCTCTAATCCAAAGGGCTGCATTAGTGGAGGGGTCATACAAAAAGGGTTTCTATTGAGTTCAGATATGCTCTTACCTTAATTGAACTGAACTGAATAGAACTGAAACTTCTCTTCAGCAGTATTATGTGCTCTCTAACTGGTAAGAGTAAGGAGGAATAAAATCAGCCTTTGCCTATACTTGCAATTATTTGGGGGCAGGTATGCTACAGCAATAAAAACAAGGCCAGAGACATGAGGTAACAATTCAGCAAGGAAGAAGTTTCTATGCACACAAAATAAGGAAAGAAACCCCAGGTTTTAAAACGTATGTGTACAAATTCATTGTCTCTTGGGTATTCATAACAGTTTAAAAGTGAAATGCAGTTTATGAGCATGAAGTATTCTCATGGTTGGTTTAAACTATTGTAAATTGCACTGCATTTAGCCCTTATAAATACTACTTAAAAACAATTATGACCTGCAAGTAAATGCTTTTACTTGAAACGTTACTTTTTATGGCAGGCACTATACCTTTATCATTTGCCTCAAAGTTTCAAAAATAGATTACAAGAAAGGCAGAACTGAAGTATTTTGCCCATGAAAAGAATTCAAGTATGTAAGTCTCTTCCCAGATATTACCTGTTCTTGATAACGGTACAAGAAGAACTTTTGCATACAAAGGGAAACAAACACTTGCACAGAAGTCAACAGGGATCAAACAGCACAGCAGGGAAGCAGACACCCAGAAGAGGCAGAAGACAAGATCTGAAAGTCTTATAGCATGCACGTTTCCTAGTTTTAGATGTGAAAAATAATTTGAAAGACTTGGGGTTTAAAACTACAACTTAACTGAAAACTTAGTTATGCTAAAAAAATAGCTTTGAAATGGATTACTTGAAGTTAGTTTTAACAGTAAAAAGAGAACAGGTTGATAAAAGTGGGAGAAAAAAAAAGGGATTTTTCTAGGTAGACAAACTCTGCAGTGCTCATTGAATCTAATAAAGTAGCAGAATTGGTTTGGGGGACTTATGTTTAGTAACTATAATTATGGAACTATATCAGTGATGAATACTCTGTGTTGTGAGTACACTAGGATTGTATTTTTAAACTACTGTATAATTCCTAGGCATATTTTGATGATTTTTATAGACTATGTGAGTAGCCAGAAATCAGTAGGACGCTTGACAAGATGAGGAAAAAAAGTTTCCTCCTCCCTACATTTATATATGCTCAGTTATATTCATTGTTAGTGCTGTTCTGAACAACTTAGTCATTGATGTATGGTATGCACTCTGTAAAACCTCATTAATGTTTTCATGTGCCTTGCATGTATCTCTTGCTTTAAGAAAAAAATAATTGAAATTATTGAAAAAAATTGAATAATTGAAGAAATCAGGTTCAGCCCAAAAGATGTCATATAAATCGCCTCATTTTTCATAAATTTTAAACACCTATATATTCTTTATTCCTCACCCTCAGGTAGGTAAAGGAAAGGCCAGTGCCTTACATCATAGGTCAACAAAACAGAAACAACAAAAGAAGTTTTCAAAAATGCAATTGAGAAAGCAACTCATGCCTTCAGCAGGCCAAAAATTTTCAGTACCTCTCATAATTCTGCATGTTTCCCCTCAGTCTCTCACACTGAAGAAGTCTCAGATTGTTGATTATATCTGCTGTCCCAGGGAGAAATGATGAAAAAGAAGGCATGCACATCACTTCAACAGGCTTTGGGTACTAAGCCGAATTAAGTATATGTTCACACACTCTAAGACCATTTGGATCTCTGCCCTTCATTGCTAGAAAGATTAAGGGCTTCAACCTCTTCTAGCCCCCTTTTTGTCAGAAAAGGGAACACTGGAAATAAGCCAGTGTTCTTCCTCTCTCCAAGGATTAGGTCCGATTTTTCCCCCTCTTACCCCAGAGTGGCAGAGGGAAGAGAATCTGAAGGCCCTATTGCTGCTACCTTCCTTCCTTTCCACACCCCTCTCAGCAACAGATGGGCTGCTCAGCTGGGTTACCAGCCCTTTGTCTCTCAATTATTTTCCTCTCTTACCCCGAAAAAGCAGCTGAAAGTTAAGTATAGGGAAGAAGAAATGCACTGTTGGTAAAAGTTGAAAGAAAATAACACTCTGTTTCTTTCATAATTATACCCATTCTAATGGATTAAAGCAGGTGCCACTGCAATACACCACTCATTCCCCTGTAGGGCTTCCATCTAAAGTATTATCAGTGCCTTTCAAAAAAAGGAAAAAAAAAGATACACTTAATTCCTTAAATAACTTTTTCCATTTCTGGGCGTTTAGCCCAACCAGTCCTTAGTGCTATTGTAATGCAAGTAATAAATAATTATTCCCTCTCCACTGCCTAAGAAAATGATTGTTCTCCTTTCACAGTAGAAAAAAAAATAAATTACTTCCCAGAGAAGTCTCCTTGAGCCTGTCAAGTGTCACAGCCACAAGATCTCCTTATTGCCTTTTCAGGCATCAGGTAACTTTCCCAATTCCTTCAAAAACAGGGCATGCTACAGAAGGAAGCCACTGGAGAAAACAGGGCAAGTTTCTGGGAGGGACTGCTCCTAGCTGCTCTCTGGCTGGTCTAGCAAGCATAGGGAAAGCTTGCAAGTTTGCGCATCCTAAAGCAGGGATGCCTCATAGCAGAAGATCAGAATCTCTTTCATAGTGCTCCATGATAGTGAATTCGAAAGACAAGGGAGTAGGCACACTGAGGAACACTCGCTAACACAAAGTAACACTAAATGTCTGAGGTCCTTCACTGTAATAGCAGAAGCAGGTTTGGAGCAACCTAAACCTTCTTCCCTATAAAACTGCAGTCTAAAGTCAACAGCTAACTCAGATTCAAAGTACTGTGGGTATTGTAGCAACTGGGAGCCAGCACGAGGGAGCAGGTAAACCCCAGCCAGAAGATAATGCTGAGAAGCAGCTGTTAGTCTGGAAGCAGGGTTAAAATACCCTTAAATAACACCTTTCAAAGGCACTTAGTATATAGAAACTCAAAGTGAGATTGAAAAAAATTTAAATGCATCAGATTTAGCACATAACGACTTGTGCCTTTTTTTTTTTTTTAAGTGCATTTTGGGTCCACCTCCTCAGTGGAAAATAAGAGACTAACAATACTGCCAACGTGACATATCCCACAGCGACAGAAAAGAACATGCTGGGAACAGCTTGTCTCAGCACATCATGTACAGTAGACAAGGTAGTATCGTACACCACGTCCATGGCTTTGGCCATGTCCCCAGGAACCAGCACACTCCACAGGCTGTGCATTTCCCCATTCAGTGTTCAACATCCCTTACCTATTTAAACCTGACACCTGCGATGCAAGCAACAACACACCATCTCACTGAAATGCTGCTGCCAAGCTCAGGATGGCAGAAAGCAACATCACCCTCCCAACCTGCGCCCACCTGCCTGTTGCCACTGCATTAAGTGTCCCAATGCATACTATTCCCAGGGCCGTCACCGAACTTGGCAAGTAACAGAGCACACTCCACCACAGCCCTGACCCACTTGCCCACCTCCCTCACAAGCCAGAGCCGAGGAATACAAAATTGTAGACACAGAGCATCTTGAGAAACAGCTTAATGGAAGTTACCAAGGGATGTGAAACCGACTTTATAACAAAGAGCATGTACCAATTTGAGTTCGAGTCCAATTCCCAGAATGACATTATCTGTGTAGTGTTAATTCTTTATTATTCAAAAGATTGCTAACTGTTCATATCTGCACAAATGCGTTCATGCTTCATTCATTCCAAGTCAATAATAATGGATTCTTACTATTGATTATACATGAGCCTTTTTGTCCCATCATAATGAAATTTTAATGTTGATGGTCCCCAAACTATTATTTCAACCTAATAACAGTGAGACTTGACAATTACCTCGCTCTGCGAATTGCAGATAGAACTAATAAGGTCATCCTTAATAACTTTTTGTTTACCTGACATTTGGTAATTTTATAGTTATTATGTATTATTTTAAAGTCAGAGGAGTGTTTTGCACAGAAATGTTGTCTCCCCGTGGAATAAAATACGATTCTGCCAGGAGGAAGCCTTTCCCTTGCCTGCTCCCTGACCTGCCGTGCGGCACTTGCTGCCATTACCTGAGTCCCTCGGCCCCGGGGAAGAGGAGTGCAGCTCCACGGCTGCAGCTCAAAAACATAATTACAAAAGGGGAGGAAGAAGAAAAAAAAAAAGGGGGGGGGGGAGAATCTTTAAGTCCTTAAAAAAAAAAATCTGTGAGGGAAAAACTTAAATTAAGAATCAGCAAGCACAGGCTAGCTAGCAATGTGGTATTAACCTGGTTCAGCGAAACAGAATATGTCTTCGTGAACATAGCATTGTTGTGGGACTGTCCTCAGGAGGTTTCTCCCCTTTCTGGCCATCAGCAGCCCCACAGCACCTCCATCGCTGCCAGACCATAGCCAGGGAGCAGTGCTTTTGGTTTCCAAACCAATCTCTTCCCATTACCCGGCGCTGCTCACTGCCTGGCCTGTCGCCTCACTGCATTCCCGCCATGTTAGCCAGCGGCCCCCGCTGCTGCAGTCCGCTGCCATCAGATCCCCTCTCACAGCAGTGGGGGGTTCTGAGACTGAACCTCCACTTAAGCAAAGAGCATACTTTTCCCTCCAAAACTGGGCTGTTTCCAACACTTCTGATCCTTTTTTGAAGGGCTGCAGAAGCACCATGGGTCACAGGGTACAAGCAAGGTGCTCTCTCCCCTGAGGTGCTGGCAGGTACTGCCTCTCCACAGAACTTTCCAGAGGTGGCAGCGGCCAGGGCTGGGCAGGCTCCCCCAGGCAACAGAGGAAACCACCGCCAAGCCCCAAAAGCCTGGGCTTCCCCCCTCAAAAGGCAAACAGTGACACTCCATGGCCTTGGGGGTACAAGTGGTGGGGAAAGAAGCTTTACACTGAGAGAAACTAGCAGCAGGGAGACCTCAGCAAGGTTTCAGCAGCAACTCCGAGCTGGCCAAATGGCCGCTAGCCTCTGGGGGATGACAGCAGGAAGAGAAGCGGCAGCTGTAGGAGGGGTCCCAGTCCAGCCAGGCACATAAGTATGGAGCAAGACGACACATGGGATTTGAACTGATGTTGTTGGAGTAAATACATGTGTAAGCACCATCAATGTTATCAGGTTAACTACACATATAAGCACTGTCACAGATCTGAGCTTCAGTACCTTCCCAGGACTAGATTTCCACACACCACACCACCACTCAGACACCTCTGTGACCTGCAGTTTTGCTACAAAAGAAACATTCATGGGTATGGAACTGCCCGTGCAGCAAGGAAAGACAAAGTCCTTAAGGGTGTTTCAATTTAGCAAAGACTACTTACATGGAAAACACTTTTCTGCTTGTTCTGGTCCCTGTGCCGATGGCAGGTTGGCTCAATCTAGGAATATAGCTATAAAATCATTTCAGGAATTATGAGGGATCCTATGAGAAGGCTGGAAAACCTTGGCAAATGCTTGTGTGATTCCCTGATTCCAGGCATTTGCCAAGCAAATGACCGCACTTTCTTGGAGGAGACAGCCGTGCCTGCTATCTTCACCATGGCACTGGCACAACTGCCTGGCATTACCCTATTAGTCAAGACTGATGGGGCAGAAGGAATCATTAACAAATGATGGAAGAAATGAATAAGCTATAGTAATCATCAAAAAGATATCCCAGGGCTAAGACCACTTTTTGTTGTCCAGTCTCATGCACACGTAGTCTCTTGGTTAATTAGCATTTTTAGTACTATGAAGATCCCAATACACGACAGGGATACAAATGCTGCGAACAGCTATTTGCAACTGTTACAATCTGCCTCAATTACTGTGTTCCTCAGATGTACTAAAATAGTCAGGGTTTGGTTTAACGTAGCACCCAGTCGAAGGCAGGCAATTTTACACGGTTAAAGAACGCATCTCAGAAGGGAAAAAACAAGTACTGAGTGTGTACCTGGGCTTACTGAGCACAGCTTCAATATATGGCACTGGTTATGCAAATAGCAAGGCAGGGTTTACATTTCCCTAAATTCTGCTTTTTCATTGCTTTATTTTCTAACTCCTCTTGCATACTACTACTTTCATTACACTGTTTGAAACCTAGGCAGTAAGCCACATGATGAAACTGTACCCTTTCATTATACTCTGAAATTCCTACCAAAGAAATTTTAGGCTCCCCAACTAAAAGTTTGCAGGAACTACTTCGAACAGAGAAAAAACATCCACCCATACAAATACCTCTAGTGGAAATCTTTTTCTGCTAATTAAAATATCCTTGTCTTCCAAAAAAAAAAGAAAAAAAGAATTATTTCATCCCCATCAGAGAATAAAAAAAAAAAAGTTTAGCTTTCTACAACAGAAACTTGAAGGCTTTTCCAGAATAAGAACCCTGATTTTATGATCATCCTTGATTTTGAGACAAGCCCCAGTCCTGCTATAGTAGTTGTGAAGTTGCAGCTGTTCAAGTACTGGTCTTTGCCTTGCTGAGAAGATAGCACAGAACCTTTGCGCCCAATTTTTCAGGCATGCCAAGGAAAGGTAAAGTTACACAGGACAGAAATCCAGACACATCTTACAGATAAGGGATTGGAAAGGAAATTCGACTTTAAATTTCAATTCTTTCCTTTATTTTCTAACTCGGAGGAAACTGTCTAAAGCTCTTTTATTTTCAGGGCCTGCTAGAGGCTAATTTGTTTGTTTGTTTACAAGCTTGCCCACAGCTGTAGCATTCCTAAGACCGCTAACAAGAATTGAAATACGCTGTGATAGGATGCCATACAGCTCAAAATCTCCCAGTCTTGTCTTCAAGAGCCTTCACCTCATTTTTGAGACAAGAGACCTAGTCTTTACATACCTCAGTCTCTGATGATGCTGGTGCAGATCAGTACAAGGAAGGTGAAATGAGTTTCCTAGGTATGGAAATCAGTCTTATATTTCTGATTTTCCCCACCCCTCCAACTCATATGCTTATGCACAGCACAGACTTTGCCACTGCTGCTCACGCTGCATTCCATGTAAGAAGAGAGGAAGCAGAAGTCTCCCAGAAATGAACTCAAACATCCCTGGTTTCCGAAGATAAGAACTTGAGCTTTTTTGTTGGGTTGTTTTTTTTTTTTAAGAAAAAAATAAACAAACAACACAGAACAAACATACACAAATACAAAAAGCAGCCAAACAAACAAGAAAATCCCCACAAAATAAACAAAGAAAACCCCCGCATCACACAGCAGAAATGTTAAATTTGTTATAAAGTAACAAATCAATGTTTCCCATACAGGGAATTCTTCAGTTTTCATGAAGCAAGTTTCTATCACATGTATTACAAGGAGAACCTTGGATTAAAAGACTGGAAGCAAGGGGTCTAAGTAGTGAAACTCCCAGTTAGAAACCTGCAAGTTATTTTGCACTGAACCTGAGGTAGCATATGGAGTAAAAGAAGAGTTAGGATCTGAAAAAACAGGGTCAAAAGGGAGAAAAAAAAACAAAATAAAAACTCTGCCAACTTTCTCAAGAAAAAGTGAGTTTTGCTGAGCTCAAAAGAAGGAAAAATGTCTGGACAGAGGTTTTCCAAAGCCTTCCTAAGAGTTAAATAAAAGTTAATTCATAATCAAGGGTCTCAAACTGAAACAAACAAAAAAAAATTGAAAAGACAGAAAGCTAGTTTTCTAGCATTTTTTCCCTTATCTCAAAAACATCAACAAAATTAACAAAACTAAATGAGCTTGCTCAACCCTACTCTGACTGCAATCTGTGAAAGCTATAATGTACACAAATTATAGCCAGGCCTCTATATCATTTTCAACATCACAGATAAAAGAATTACAAAAATCCTTGTAGTCATATATTGGTATCCAGGTTTCCAAACTCTTTTTCTCTAAATAATTTTAGAACATTTGTGCTGCAATGTTCGTTCTTTTTTTTTCTTTTTAAAAGCTATTTGGGATAAATATTAGAGCTACTGGGAGTATCATTTCATGCAAAAGTACATGAGACCTCATTTACAATACTCAAGTGATCAATATATTCATAAAAGTGAAAGCAGAGAGCTGGTTAATTATTACCACTAACAAAGCAAACAGAAAGGAGAAGGAAACTCCACCATTCAAACAATACCAGTAAGACAGAAAATCACTTCCAACATCAACCACTAAACATCCAGCAGATAAAACACACACACATAGTACACTGCTTATAGAAACCAGAGTACAGCACAACAAATCTGCTCCAACTGTAACGAGAGCAAAGTGTCTCAGAAGCAGTCTAATCAATAGCTCTGCTTTTCTACAAGCACGCACTTGGCTAGAGCAGGCTTCTTAGTAATAAACAGATGCTTAATGCATTGCATTAAGAATAAATACAACCACCTTAATAAACACACTTTTTCTGCTCTTTAAAGATAAAATGCAATAAAAAAAATACACACATCTAAAATGTAGGAGATCAAGTTTCCACCAGAGCAATTACACAAGGGGAAGGCCACTGCTGCTCTTAATAGAGTCCCTAATTAAAGGCTCACACATTCCTGCGTCAAATTAATGAGGTACATTTCACTTCCCCTAAAAACTGCCCAAAGTTTCAGCTATGTGAAAAATTTTTGCTTTACTGATTACACAGGGTTTGCAAAAGTTGAAGTTATCTTAGAGTTCCCTGGAAGTCCAATCTGCCAGAGAGATCTACACCACCCGCTGCCTGCCCTGCGTCTAATTCACTGCTTTGCAACATCTGCCCTAACAAGTTCCAGGCACCGTGAGAACTTAATTTGCATTTGAATATGCATATTCAGAGCTTCTATAAAGAAGCAAAATCGATGCCATCCCCGGCTTTTTTAGGGAAATGTACATGTTCATGTGCCTCTTATGAACCCAATTACTTGTGTACCCAGTTTTCAAGTTCCCCTCAAGACATCTGGAGGTCCCAGCACCACGTGTTATTGGTAAGTTTGAGAAAGGGATTTGGGTCCCTTTCAGAGTTACTGGACCTTTCTTTGCACTGCTGACCTTTCAGGACACCTCTCCCTCTGACTGTCCATCAGTGGGAAGTCAGCTCTAATAATTCTCCTACACCCTTCCAAAACACTGTGTGCTACCCTATCCCAGTCCCCTTTCATGTCTTATCAACACCTCTAGCATTATTGACACCCCTGAGGAGGAACAGCCTCATAGCCATTATCAAATGTGTCATTATTATGACACACAATGAATTTTGAGTTCCACAGAAGAACTACTTTTGCACAACAGTTCTCTTTCCAACTGCACTTGAAAACACCTCTCCTTGACCTTGAAATCAGAAGCACAAACAGTTCCACCTCAAATTGTTCCTTCTGGGTGTTTCTTGGACCAGCACTTGCCTCAAACAGAAGAACAAGCTTTTTTATCTCCCCTGGCATACTCCCATGGTATGCCAGCAACTATAGCCAAATAATTATTTCTCCTGTAATTTGTTCTATTCTCTGCAATTTCAATTTCTAGCCAGATTAAAAAAAAAAAATTGTTTTTGTCCAATGGATGGTGTTGGTTTTTTTAAAGCATAAAAGCCAAAACCAAAGGAAAACTGCGGTTTGGGACAAATTAGTTTGTAAGAGATTATATTAAATTCAAAGAGCTAAACTCTTTTCCTTCCCCCCAGTCCTTAATCATTTGAGCTCAAATTTGTGCTACGATAGCATATTATACTTCTTGTTGTGCCAAAGATCCTTTAGAACCCATCACATATATCATGTCACCCATTTACTTCATTCTAGTTACTTTTGCTCTAGCTCCAGCCATTAGAGGAAAGCATTTCTGGCTCCGCAATAGTAAAGATGATGCTGCATAACCAAACTTTGGTTTATTGCAATTTGGACTCTCAGGACTTCAATCTTATTTGTATTGTGATAAAACACACATTTTTGCCTTCTGAGCTACTATGCTTGCAAACTTGCAAAGGCAAGAGCAGATGCTCTTCAGCACTAATGTACAAAGTCAAAAAGTATAGGCTTTCCTAGTATCACATGGTTCCCGTTTCAGATCTAAGAATTGCTATCTTTATTTGAGAGCACATGCCCAAAAGACTGACAGTTCTACCTTTAGCTGGACAGCCTAAGTGGTCTTGTCCATCTCTAACCTGTCTTATTCTACAACAGACTTGTTTTAAAACAAAGATCTAAATAGCATTAAGATCAAGATACATCACCCAAGGTGCTGAGTAGATCAAATTACTCTAACAAAATCTTAACAAAACTATTCAGTGAAACCACACTGCACTGACCTCTGAAGCACAGCAGAAATGCTAAAAACTCATTAGTTATTGAAATCCTTACATCACCTGCTGACCTACAGGAACATACCAACATCTGTAGGACTCGCAGCCAAAGCTGCCTGTCCCAGGCCACCTAGAGTGACTAGTACAGTAACCTCTGCCTGTCCCAGGCCACCTAGAGTGACTAGTACAGTAACCTAGGCAGTCTTCTCCAGAGCTTCACACTTCCCTTCTCTGCCAAAGCAGGGGACTTTCACCCACTGTGGCCAAATATGGGCCCTGGGACCCCTCTGCAGGTAAGCACAGCCTTCTGGCTTTGCCTCCACTCAGTCACATTGGTTTGTTTCTTCCAAAACATCCCTTAAGCCCTTGAAGACAGCAATGACAAATTGCCATCTAATCTGAGGGACTGGTCCACTTAGCCTCCCCTCATCCACCTTTCAGGCATGGCTGACACTCCCCAGTCCACACACACCAAAGCTTCTCCATTCAGCAAGGGCAAGTACATATTTCTCTCAAGTTTATTGCCTTAACACTGACTACTCCCTAGAGTCCTCGCAGGCCCTTGGCCCTGACTCCTTCCCCTTTGTCTGAAGGAGTCTTTACTCTCTCTAACAGCTGACAAGTGCATCATCTGCAAACACCACTGCACAGCAACCCCCACAGCCAGCTACAACATCTAGTCATGCCACATGGTGTAAAAAAGCTCTACCAGCAGGGACTTACTGTGTCTCATCAACTCAGGTAGCCCATAGCATAACACAGGGACTAGGGTATCTTCACAGGACCACATGGCCTGAAACCCCATCTGAAGTCAGGAGAAGAAACCCAGGTCTCCATTATCTTAGACTAGGTAACTAGCCAGTGAGCTGATGCACAGCCACCACTGCCACCTCCTCCAGCCATAGCTTCAGCATAGGCTGAGCCATTACAAAGACCCACCAGGTCCAGCCCCACTGGCAGCGTGCATGGGGGAACCCTATAGTGACAGATCTTGATGGTGGGCTTAGAGACAAATCTCGTCAGCCCTTGGGAAGAGTTAAGCCAAGAACTCTACAGCAATTGCCTGACAAAAAAAAAAAAAAAAGGCACATGCTTATGACGGTTGATGCAAGACCTTGANAAATTAATTAAAGTTACTTCATTCCATATCCAGTTAATCTGTAGCTTCCTTTGCTGTCGGTTGGAGTGGGATTGGACCCAGAGTAATGACGCAGTCTCAATATGAGTATGGTCATTCTCCTCTATTAGGTGTTTTAGCAGAGTATCTATAGACTCACAGCAGAAGCATGCATAGTCAACAACATAGTGATTGGTCCAAACCCCTTATTCACACACAACACCCCCCAAATCGATTGGTTATGACCCTCTGTCCACCCGCATAGCACACGCTGGTTCTCCTTGCCTCCGTGGTCTCATTCCCAGACTCAGTCCCGCCTTTATGATAAGCAAGGCCCTCTTTCTTCCTCCTTATCAGCCAGTCACAGAGATACCAAGGACAGCAGGTGCAGGCCTCTTCGCCCAGCTCAAATCCTGGGTTGCTCACCTGAATCAAATCATGACCTTCTCCCTTCAGGAATTCCTCCACATCCTTAAACAACTATTCCCTTAAATACCTGAAGTGATAGTTGGTCACTCAAAACCCTCTTGGATTTGGTCCTCAGCATTCCTAGGACTTGATTTCCTTTTTAGGATTATGTCAAGACCAGCCTTTTGTTTTGCAATCTAAGTAACTACTGCACCTGTTTTCTACCAGATCTTTTAATTATCCTCTGTGTTAGAGAACAAATAAAAAAAAACACTTAATATTAGGGATTAAAAACACTGAGAAATTCTGATAGTATTGGTGCTCTGAGAAAGTGGTGCACAGCTTTCAGCAGCATAGTTCCAGGGGACCCCAGTTTTTGGCCTTACAGCAAGGTTGTCCATTGATTTACTTTACAGTTGTCCCATTACACTATACTTCAGTTATTTATATAGCACTTTTGGGCAAAGTATTGGTAAAGGATAACAGAAGGACAAAGCAATAAAATGAGGGATAACAATTAGCAGTGACAAAAATTGTGAGCCAACGACTGGTGGCCCCAAGCGAGGGCATATTAAGCTGACATGAAAAGGCATCAAATCTATGGATGAAATGTTTTTAAGAAGTTGGGATAAAAGAGGTATTAAAACCAGACATTAAGGTGCAAAGAGCAACAGATTAACAAAAGAGGAAGATCCAAACTATTGGGTTGAAAAGGAAAAGTACAGCAGGCAATTGATAAGTAACATTTAGAGGGATTTGGAAAAAAAAAAAAAAAACAATGAAAGATTAAGAGAAAGGACCCTATGGGAAAAATAAGAAGGAATTTCAGTCTGGGCAATTGGTTAGACAAACAAGTCAGATTTGTCATTAAGATATAAAGATTAAAATGAAAGAATTTCTCAGGGCTCATACAACAGACCGGGATGTTCGGTTTCTAGGTCTGCCACAGACCTGCATGACCTTGGTCACATCACACTAACATTCAGTTCCTACCTTGCAAAATGGACATGCTAATGCTCCCTTTCTAATTTACATTTAAATCATAAGACAGCTGTTGATGTACATCCACATACTATCACAGCCGCAACTGTTGCACAGGCCTCATTTTAGTTGGGATATTTTTGGATCAAACACTTAGTAACTATCTAGACAGTGAGAAGAGATTCAAAATACTACATACATAGCCTGGTTTAAAGGTTGTTGGAGAAAAGGAAAAAAAAAGAAAAAAGGGGGAGGGGTAGATACAGACATGTGAATGACATAATGGAAATAACGTTAATTTAAAAGATAAAACAGGCACTGACCTCCCAAGAGCAAGCAACAGACCCATGTATCAGCTAATAAAGAGTCATTATACAACATTCCCTCCAAGTCAACTTCTACTAGACTTTTGTTTTCTTGGAAGCTACTTTTAGATGAAGCAAGGTTTGATGCTTGACTGTGGTTGTTTTATTTATACTGAGACATAACAGGAACTGACAGGTAACAGAGACGAACATCTTCATGACTTTACTCCTAAGCATCAGCTCCACTAGCCTCTAGAGTTTAAGGACCCTCCTTCCCCTCTCACAAGTATAACCCTCAATTCAGCAACAAGCAGGTTTGCTGTTTTAATACATTTTGAGCTTGCTAAAGCACATTCTTTAAATCTGCACAAATCCACCTCCACTCAGCACACCATTAATGTAGCCCTGCTTGCTGTGAAGCCTTGCTAGCTATTAAAGAAGATAGTAAGAAAAAGAAATCACTTAGGTGGCTCAGAAAGAACAGGTATCAAGCTGCCTGTATTACTACCAAACTGGCTGACAGTGTTATTTGCCAGCACAAATTATCTCTGAGTAGTTCTGCACATCTGCAATTTTTAGTACCCACTTCTCCCCCCTGCCCCTTCATCCTTATTCCCGTTAGGAATAGCCCAGATTCTTTAATTGACAAGAGACTGCCCACAGTTTGACATTTTTATGTTAAACTAACAGTCACATTACTTTTTCATTTCTAAAAGGTACTATTCTTGATCAGCGCCAACACACATATTATTGAGTGCCTTTCAAAGATGGCATTTAAATATTGCTAATGGAATTTCTTTGTAATCAGTCCCAGAGAGTTTAACTCTATCACACAGCAAAGCCTTCCTAGCATCTGCCATCGACTCAAATAACAGAAGATTCATAACCTACTCTCACTTCAGTTTCTGTAAACATGATAAAACAAGAAAGTGACTTTTCAAAAGAAAGCTTGTGAGTGGTGCACTGGTAAATCTCATCTGGAGATGAGCAGTGTTTGGGGAACATCTGAAGCCTTTTTCTGAACATGGCAATTAAAATAACAATTATGCAAGGAACTCAAACCCATTTGGATTTCCTCTCTGTTGTCAGGCTCCTTCCTTTGTCGACAGAGATAACTCTATTATTAACCTTGCAACAGATGCATACTGCAGCACTAACAAAAGTGGTTTTCAGGTTTATATTCTTTCCCTCTTACTTTTCAAAAATAATCTTCTTATTACCCACTCTTGAAGTGAACATGTTATTGAAATAAATTCTGGACAAGGACAGGTTGGTGGGTTTTATTGTAGCAAATAGCCAACCAGCTTCTTTTAATCTGCTTTTGCTCAAAAAGAGATGAATATTTTTTTAACACTTCAAGAACCTGTTGGCCTAGTTTGCATAGCAAACCATTGGCTTCATTTGGGGTAACATTACTCTAGGTGTCACCGACCAGTGTAACACTGTTGACTATACCCCCTGCAAGGCAGGGGGTTCAGCATTTCCCTAGTTCATTCTTTCACATGTTTCTCAGCCGAGCACAGCCACCTTGCTAAATACTGATGAACTGTATCCTCTCTCCACCTGTGCAACAGGTAGTAGATTTGGCATCAGTGCAAAATGCAAGTTGTGAATCCAGGGTCAATTTATACTTTTTTTTTTTTCCAATAATTTTGTACAGAAGTCAAACTGCCTTACAAAGAAGCTCTTGATGCTGAAGTTACTAGGACTATCATCTTGTAACTGAAAGCAGAAGCTCACCATGCATTGAGTATGTCCAGACAAACCAGATTAGCTGTCCCTGTCAATAGCCCACACCAACTACAGTAGGGAAAGGAAAGGAAAGGAAACTCCTTTTTACCTATCAGGAAATTTTCTTATAATGGCTTACAAGCTGTGCTGGCCTGACAGCACCCAGCCCTTGGGAAGTGGTATCCCATCCAGCCCAACTGTGGATCTTTGTTTCATCTATACTGATGTCTAATCCACTTTTGCTTTTAACATCATAGACTCAGTAGTATGCTATGCCAATGCGTTTCGCAGGCCAAAACATCATTTAAAAGTATATTGCCTCTTCGCTTCATCAAAAATGATAATCAATAAATGATTTAGGTCAGAAGAGACATTAGAAAATTATCTGGTCCAAATCCCCCCACTTCCCAAAATAAAGCCAAATTTTATGTTCATTCAATAATCGCTATTAATGTAAACAAGTGTTCCTAATTTTCTATACATCTCTCATGACCCCTTAAGGAAACTAAATAATCTGTTTTCAGTTTCATGAGATTAAAATATTTGTCCTCTATGCTCTTTTCATGCACCTGAGTACTTTCACTTTCTGACTTATCTGATACTTAGAGTGGGAATGGATCACTAGGAATAATCCCTTCCTAAACACACACCCGACAGCATGTAGTGCCTGATGAGCCTGAGTGCCTCTGTGATGCTTTTACAGCTATCATTTTTCTCCTCGTCACTACAGCCACATCTCACTGCTTTCAATATTGTCCCATTTTGTTCTACAGAATCCTGCAGGTTATGCTTTACAAAGATAACATGAGCCAGTAGCAACACTGCCTATAATCTCCTTGTACATGACGGTAGTGCTTATCAAGTCACAATCCTGGACAGCCAAACAGGTCAGACTCCACAGGCAGGGGGAGGCAGGCAGCCAACAGATACCTAGCACTTGATTTCACAAAAGCTGTTTTACCTCTGTATAACGTGCACTTTGAATTTACTGTAGTCCTGTTCTCATGAATCAGTGACTCAGTCCACTGACCACATCTTCTAAAGATTTCACAAGCACCAACTGAAGTCAGCCTCTTCCTTTAGCCAGTCGCTTTTGGTGTTGCATGTCCCAGATAGAAAAAATTGCAGGAGTAACTATAAGATAAACCATTAGTCATCATAAACCCATCCTCCAGATGAACATAGTCCTCTCCAGGACCACCTCATGCTGGAAGAACCCGCACCGCACTTCCTAAGACTCAAAGGAGATCTTCCAAATTTCAGTGAAGTGTTCTGTCCTAAACTAAGTCTCTTTCATAGTAATTTTTCATGTTTTGTTTCATTTTTATTCTGTCTCCCTCTGCAGAAGTGGGTTTGCAGTAAAGCGAGAGTGATGCAAAACTAAAAAAAGATGAAAGAACGTTTAAGGAATTAAGTAGTAACGAGGATTAGAGTTTTGATATACCAGTTTATCTAAAAATTCAGTAGCAGAGACAACAGGCAACCAATCCCTGAGAAAGAGGTAAAGGAATTCAGAGAATGCAGGGACCTGACAAATGGTTGTCTGATGCATATCAAGTTACAGATAGGTCAAAAATATGCAGTAAATTCTAAAAAACAGTTACATTGTTTTCCACCGTAAATGATCATTTTCAAGTTCTTAACACCACTAGCTATATGGCTTTGAATTATCAGAAATTCTGATTCTAGTGAGTGTTCCTACTCAATGGTTTATCTATGAGGTTATTCCTCACATACAAATAAATTTTTTTTCTGGAATTTCAAACACCTGAATATTTTGGGTCAGATGATAACATGATCATTATTAGCTTTACATGCCACTCGAGGGAGAACAAGGAATTAACAAACAACAAAAATCACAATTCGGATGATCACAAATGCACCCCTTGCTAAAATACGGGCATGGCATTTCTTTTGCCACATGGAATTACCTCAATCACAGAAGGACAAAAGTTTTCCCAATAGCCAGAAGACAGACAGAGCCTGACTGAAAGCCCACAGAACCCCTAGTGACCACAGAAGTGTTAAGGACCTATAGCTAAACCACTCCCTGGCTAGCACTGTCATATTAGTTCCAGAAATACTGCCAATATTGTGTCATTCCCACAGGAAAACTAATGGAAAGCTATTCAAAATGAGAATCCTTCCTGCAGGTGGGAAGGTATTTCTTCAATCTCAGGGTTAATTGCATCTTGGCTGTGACCTGGAGCACCCTTGTTATTTAAGTCTACAGCCTCCCAGGAGCACAGAAATCATGCTAAGTTATGGTGCATTTACACTGTGGAAAATGACTGCTAGATGCTACTGTTGAAACTATTGTGCTCTTATTTGTGACATAAAGAGCACTTGAAAACAGGTTTCTCTTTTCTGAGCACAAAAAGCTTGCTCACTGACTCACTTCAGCCCTTTTCCTCCCCTTGCAATTTTCCCTGAGTTACATACCATTTCAACCACTTCGAACCACAAGTCATGATTTCCTGCTTTTAACAATAATTTAAAAGAATAGCTCCTAGAGTCAGGGGCCACATCCTGCTCTCAGTTACACCCAGAGATCACTGAAGCTGAGCCAAGCCTCTTCAGCTGCACTTGCAACACCGAGTGCAGAATCTATACTTGGAGGGACTAAGGCTGCTCAGTATAATGGGCTGCCCATGCTTTAATTATTACTAATAACTCTTTATTGATTCTTTCGCTGATATTAGCTGTCAGCAGGGATGTTACAGTATGAATGGAGAAGAGGAAAAGTAATGGAAATTAAATGATAGCCTGCAACCAGGCAGAGAGAGACCTGCACCGACTTTATACTTTGGAGTCCATGAGGGCTCGTGGCCAAAGACATTAGATGTCTTTCACCTTACACAATACGCAACTAATTTAAAAAAAAAAAAAAAACCAAGGTGATACTTTTGCCTTCTCCATTTCTATTGAGTTTTCTATTCGTCCTCCACTTTCCATAGTTTACAGGTCTGAATGAACAACCTAAGCTCAGGTATTTCCTCATTTCTATTCAGAGAGCTCGCTGTATTCTTCAGCATTATAATATTTAGTTTCAAAACATTTCTAGCCCGTCTGATTGCAAAGCTAGCCTCACACCTTTAAATCAATACCCTGCTGTCTCACCGAGTCTGCTGGCAGAGCCCAGGAAAACAATCATATCCAGCAAGTTGCTCTGCTCTCCCAGCCAGCCTGACGCAAGGTAGGATGTTAATGTCAAAACCTAATTGCAATCACTTACAGCAGCCACCACAGAAAAGCACCGAGTCTCCTGCAGATACTGCCGAGTCAGCGGGTTCCTGCTGTGCCAAACAACACACTGAAATGGACCTTCCCTGCCGAGCTCACGGTACACAGGGCTTACAGGAATGAGCCCTGCACTCTGCAATGATATATCTACTTTATATGCTAATACTGTCAAAACAGCACATTGGGAGAGAAACTGTGGTCTGGGTTCTAACTCCAGGCACCCTCTAGAAGCAAGAACAAAATGACATGATGCTGTAAACCTTGCTGGTTGCCAGCTCAGTGAACCAAAGCAAATCTATGTCACAGTAATTATATTTACACTGTAAATCTAGGCAATAGCTCTTCAGGTGGTATAAACTGGCATTAGTCCTTTACAATGAAAGAAGCCTTATTGATTTACGTGAGCTAAGCCTCTTATACGAATTTTCTATCAGTTACCAACCTAAAGCTACCTCCAGACTTGAATCGACCCATAAACAGTACACTTCTGGAATGTCTATAATTTCTCTTCACTGTGTAATTTTTATTACTGAGAGCTGAAAGTTTGGCCCATGGCATTCAATTTCTGATGACTAAAATCTATGCTAGGAACAGGTGGCCATAACTTCAGGTGTCTTCATAATACCATCCTTCATTAAAACAGCAAACTGGATGATTTCAGGCAAGGCTGTATCAATGCTTATGATTTAAATGTTGAATTTTCAGGAATCTGAAACCCGCCCACAAGTTTTCCTTGACAGTGGAGCTTTGTTTACAAACCCGAAGCTGGCATTTTACCAACTTGTTTTGAGAAAAACAATGGCTTTCACATGCTCCCACCCAAGCAGGCAGTAACCCGTAAGAAACTTTTTTTTGCTCCTCTACAAATTAAGAACAGCTGAGACCTGAAAAAAGTCATATGGACATTGGGTATTGCATATTCCAAATATGAACCACTAAGCTACTGTAATTGAAAATGTGCAAACGGTATCTGAACAATGAGTCTTCTCAGTCAAAATTTCACCAGGCTAAGCTCAAGAGCCAGAGGTAGTTCTCCAGTACTTCCAGTAGCGTGTCAGATACAAAACTTTCCTGGGCAGCTCATTTACTGCATATAGAGAACTTTTGCATGTTTTGATTATTTTCTCTCCTAAAAATACATCCTGAAACATTCACTTTAAATACGTACACTACCAGACTGTGTACATGTACCCAGGGCAGAAGACGTCTTCTACTTTAGTGTACCCTGCTAATCACATACCATCTGGTAATATATTATGTATTCAAAGATACACATAACATATCAAAACACATACTGTAGGCATATTATGGTGTGAGGAAAGAAGGAATATATCAGATGTATTCCCACAAGTGTAAATAACTTCTCATCCAAGAGAGCAGAACAGCTTTAAAGTACAATGACATTTTGAAAGATCTGCATTATATCTAGAAATGAGAATTTTTTAAATGAGTCTGAGCACTCAGTGATGCATTAATTAAAGACTTCATCTGATACCCATAAAAGTAATTGGAAAGACCTGCTGACTTCACCCATCTCTGAATCAGGCCCAGTAGCACATTAATTGAGGGCAAGTTTACATCTGCAGCAAGCCAAAATTAGTGCTCAGGACAGTAAATCATGGTTTCATGCATTAAATACTGATACGCAGTTAGTTTTACCTCTTGAAAGATGTCAGTTAAAAAGCATGCATTTCAAACATATTCAATACTTAATGTTTTAACACTTAGAAACAGAAAAGCTTTATTATATGGGTAGGTTCCAACTACATCCAGAAGCAGGCAGTGATCTCTTGACAGACAGATGCAGATGTTAAATAATTTATGTCCATAGCTAAAAAATGAAAAGCAGTATCAATTGTTCTGTTTCGCTTAAAAACACACACACCCCCCAAAAAAACCCCAACAGCTGTGATTTTTTTTAAGTCTGTGGCCTTTAAACTCTGTTCTACAGTAAATGCATTTAACTCCTGTCTCCATTGAGATTCTCACAGTGGGGTTGGACAGACACACTCAAACACTTTTCCTCCACTGTATCTTCTGCTGATCCCATCAGATCTTCATTAAGATGCAAAGGACAGTATTTATTCAGCTGTGTAGGATTTTTTCAATTGCATTTTCATTGCCACTTGTTTCATCTCTTATTCAAGGAGAAGAATGTTTCATGCTTACATATAAATACAGTATAACTTAAAGTCACGTAGGACTCCATTAGCATAAAGCAGGAAGCTATTTGAAGGTCTTTTTAAGAGAAATAGAGCAACTGATACTGGTGTGAGCAACTCCAGGGGCACCTACAGGACAAGAGAAAATGGGTTATTTCCCACTGAAATCTCAGACTTTAGGCTTGCTTTTTCCCTGACACTGCAGATTGCTCTGGAGTTCATTGGCACAGATAACAACAAAACAAGATCCCCAAAGAAACCACATTTGCTTCTGTAAGGGAGATAGAAATATTGGTGAGGACAGAGATGAACATCAGTAAGTTCCAGCCACAGAAATCAGTATGAAAGAAAGCACGTACAGCACGCTGGAATTCACTTTCAACCACCTTGCTGGGAGAGAGCACTCTTAGCACAAGCCAGCCCACACTTGCTGATGAGATTACCAATGCCTAATCTATTTTTTAAGTGACATCCTTGGGACAGTGCAGAGAGGGCTGATTTTTAGCAGTGTCTGAGCAGTCCCTAGATCTCAGTCCCTTTTTAGGTTTCTCCCACTGGGCTTCAAGCATCTTAAATCACTGTCATTTCAAACAATACATGTCTATTCCTTTTACATTGCAGCTTATTACTTATAGCAGAGTTTCACCTTCACAACAACAATCCATGCAAATGCTGTCTGCAATTCCAACACCAGACGTTAGAGATCACCAATTAAATCAGCACAGTATTGTTGTAAAGGAGCTGGGGGAAGAACAGGGGAGATCAAAGGGCACAGCCGTGCTGCTTTATTTAGGTGACATAGTGGACTGATTCTACTGCATCCATTCATACCTAGACTATTCCTTTTCATGGGTTCAAGTTTAGATAAAATTTGGGTTAGAGTTGCAGTTTCATTAACAGATGAAGCTTTGAAGGGACATGACTAGCACGTATTAGATCTTCAAGGAAGGCACTGTGTCACAGTGTTCATTTCCTTCTTCTCCCCCTTCCCCACCCTATCTGCCTTCTTACCTGTCCACCATCTGCAGATTCAATTGTTCAGAGATCAAATTTTGATTCCTATATATGCCAGATTTCAGCATCTCTAACAAGACACTCCTACACTCTGCAGGTTGCTGGCTTTCTCGGTAATTACTGTTCCATCATTGTCCCTAAGGCGGGGAAAAAAAAATATCTGCTGTTGCCCCATTACCAGCTGTCTTCTGATATTACTGTAACTCCTATCTCCCTCGAGGTATTCTTGCTACTGTTGACCCTGTATTTTCTGATGTAATTTGTGATCTTTTTCATATCAAAAAGATCACAGACATGTATTTGTACATAGAGCTCACTCATCTCTAACCCAGGTCTCTATCTTGTGTCCAAGGCTGCCAGAGTCTGAAGTCTGCTTCTAATCTCCACACTCCTCTATATGCTGCATTTCTTCCATAAATCTTTGCTAAAATAATTCTTCTGCAACTTTAATCTTATTGTCACAGCTTAAAATCTTGAATGCAATGAGCCCAGAGCATGCAACACCCTCCCTGGAGCACAGGGGAACTCTGATTCTCTTTTAATTCTTTTTCTTCCCTCAGCCCCATTCCCAATTCTCTACCCTTGGGAAAAAAAAAAAACAAAACAACACACATTTGCTACCTTTGATCTGAGGTAAGAAATACAATCCATTTCTTTTTCATTTAAAAGTGCTGTTTCCTTACTTCCAGTTTTCTATTACCCCACAGCTCATTCTTAGGGGATTGCCACAATGCAAGAGATAGTGGAGTCTGAAACCTGAAAATGGGCCCATCTTGGTAGCACTGCAAGACAGCAAGCATCAGTGTAGGCATGCCAATCATGCAGGCTGTTTTACATAGGGGGCTTCATAAAAGCATAGATTTTTTTTTCCTGTTTTCTACTTGTGGAATAGATCAGACAAAGACATATTCAATATCCTAAATGAAATCTGCCCTTAGCTAAGCTCAAACAGTCTTTCAGCAATCTCATCTCTATGCTGAGAATCAAAACAGGCATCGAATTCAACTTAAACATTCTGTATGAATGAACTTCAGTAGTGTGCAGGCCCTTGGCACAAAGGCAAGTTTTTATCATTAACAAAGCTAGAACATTGCATTAATTATTACAAAAGATCATTTTTCTTTGGATTATCCTGGTGTGTAAACTTTAATGATCCAGGCTTGTGTTAATTATCTCTAGTCTTCTTCTCTAGTCTTCTCCTCTCACACGCCTCATCTGGATACTAGCCATCTATTTTCCCAGTCACAAACAGTCTTTCAAACTGTGCCTGCTGAG